>CAUYRH010031988.1:0-38444 GCA_963574655.1 Perodicticus potto
AATTATATAAAAGGAGGTCTTGTGCATTTCAAGTTTGCAAGGCACCTGTGTACTTAAAATATGTATGGAGACCTACTGTACAGTAGCTTTGCCCCTTTAATTGGGGTACACTATTCTTATAGTATTTATCCACCCAAACCCTAGACTGAGGATATTGCTCCAAGGGGCCTTAGGTAGTTGCCAGTAAATTATTTAATTGCTGTCTTGAAGTTAACAAGTGTTATACTGAAATAATCTACCTGATGCTAAATAAAGGCTTTAGAATGTTAAAAAAAAAAAAAAAAAAAAAAAAAAGAATGAATATGTAATAGCCAAGATTTGGAAGTAACCTCAATATTATCCCAAAGGAGAATGGCTAAATAAATGTAGCACATTCTTGTTACTGGAATACTATAATACTATAAAGCAGTTAAAATGACTAAATTAGAGCTTTATGTATCCACATCGATCCATATCAAAATCATAATGCTGAACAACAAAAGCAAGTTGAAGGGTAAGCAGGTATCATTTTTAAAATGTATATAAAATAATTCCGTATATGGCATATGTTACCTTGTACATAGGAGCTAAAAGTATAAAGACTTTGAAGCTAATGATAAGCATAAAATTCAGGACCGAAGTTATCTCTAAGAAAGTAGGGACATGCCTATAATCCTAGCACTCTGGGAGGCTGAGGCACGTGGATTTCCTGAGCTCACAGGTTAGAGACCAGCCTGAGCAAGAGCGAGACCCCTGCCTTTAAAAATAGCTGGGCATTGTGGCAGGTGCCTTTAGCCCCAGCTACTTGGGAGGCTGAGGCAAGAGACTTGCTTGAGCCCAAGACTTTGAGGTTGTGTTGAGCTATGATGCCACGGCACTCTACCGAGGGTGACAAAGTGAAACTGTCTCAAAAAAAAAAAAAATATGGCCGGGCGTTGTGGCGGGCACCTGTAGTCCCAGCTACTTGGGAGGCAGAGGCAAGAGACTCGCTTGAGCCCAGGAATTGGAGGCTGTTGTGAGCTGTGATGCCACAGCACTCTATCCAGGGTGACAGCTTGAGGCTCTGTCTCAAAAAAAAAAAAAGAATGTAGGGTCAGTAAAGTGTTGGAGAAAGGGTAGCCATGGGGTTTCATTCAATGTGGTGTTTGTAATGTTTTGTGCCTAAGCTGGAAAGAGAGCATATAGGCATTAATTTTCTTATCTATACATTTTTGTATGCCTGGAATATTTAATAATAAAATTAAAAGAGATAACAGTGATTGGCATATAATAATAGTCACTATTTATATAGAGTTTACTTTGAGTTAGGCACTATTCTCATTTAAATTCTTACAGTGATTCTGTGAGGTAAGCACTGTCATTCTCTCCATTCTAAGGATGAGGAAATGGAAACACAGAGAATTTAAGTAACCGACTCAAGACTAGATGGTGCAGCTGAGACAGAAAATAAAAAGCAGTTTTGCTCTGGTTTTTGACCATTACATCAAATTGCCTCCTAGACTTATTAAGCACTTTGGAGGTTATTTTTTTTTTTTTTTTTTTGAGACAGAGCCTCAAGCTGTCACCCTGGATAGAGTGTCATGGCTTCACAGCTCACAGCAACCTCCAATTCCTGGGCTCAAGCAAGTCTCCTGCCTTTGCCTCCCAAGTAGCTGGGATTACAGGTGCCCACCACAACGCCCGGCCATTTTTTGGTTGCAGCCGACTTTGTTATTTGGCGGGCCAGGGCTGGATTCGAACCCGCCAACTCAGGTGTACGTGGCTGGTGCCTTAGCCACTTGAGCCACAGGCGCTGAGCCCACTTTGGAGGTTCTTTTCTTTCTTTTCAGTCAGGTTCTTGCTGTGTCACCCAAGCTGGAGTGCAGTGGTGTGACCACAATACACAGCAGCCTCAAAGTCCCCGGCTCAAGCAATCCTCAAGCTTCAGTCTCCCAAGTAGCTGGAACTATAGGTTCACACCACCACACCTGGCTAATTTTTAAATTTTTAAAAAGAGATAGGAGATAGGAGAGATAGGAGTCTTGCTATGTTGCTCGGGTTGGTCTTGAACTCCTCACTCAAGTGATCCTCCCACAGCCTCCTCAAGTGTGGGATTGCAGGTTGAGCATACAAGGCATACTGTAGGCTCCTACTATTCAGCTGAAACTTATAGGATTGTCATTTTGTAGGCCAGAGTAGTAAATATACCAGCAGATATACATGGTTCAACCTAATAAATGGAAAAAAAAAATACAAATACAGCTGAAATTCTATCATGAAGCTGAATGATGACTCTGTAATTACTTTTGAATTTATTAAAGTCTTCTGCCCTCATGTCCTAGATGTTATTACCACTGAAGCATGAGGGAGTGGATTTAGACACACAAAGAGACTTCCCAACCCTTAATCAAATGAAAAAGGGAAAGCTTTTCAGGAAAGAGTGGTCATGATCAGTGTGGGGTGATTTAAGAGCTAACTCTAGGTGAGGGGATGGCTGAGTTACTCCCTCAACTGCCCCAATCCTCCTTTTCCTTTTCCCTGTCTCAGTTTATCTAAGAGGCTGCTTCAAACCAGCCAGGACTTGGCCATGGGTTTGGCTCAGAAGTCTTCGTTTTCAAGCCTGCGAGTGAATTTTGGAGAAACCCAGACATGGTAGCAGTCTTCCTCCTTAGAGCACCCAACAGCATGAGATCAAAGGTCTCTCTTCCCCTAGCCCCTGGATGCACCCCACCTCCCATGAACTTGGAAATAGAGAGGTGATGAGAGAGACAGGTACTCATTACCCCAGGTTCAGACTGTCTGGTCTTTGCAGGTACAGTTCTAATTTTTTAGCTGAAGTTTCCGGGGGTCACCTTTTGCATCTGCCCCGCAGCTCGGTCTCCCTGTTCTCCCCGTCTCTGGTCAATCAAAGCTGAACTCCCTCTTACACGGAGTTAGCGGAATCACCTGCACAAACACTTCCTCGTGTCCTTCATCAGGAGCAATCGTTTACACTGGAATACCATAATACTAGAAAGCAGGTAAAATGAACAAATTGGAGCTTTATATAACCACACAGATCAACATGAGAAACATAACATAGAACAGAAACAAATTGAAGAAGGTATGACACCATTTAAAAAATAAAGAAACATAAAACAATCCCTAACTAAAACATATTCGATCTAAAATCTTTGGTGCAGACATCTGCAAGTCTTCACCACTTTTATGGCAACCTGAACGCAACCCACAGCAGTGGTTGGGTCTAGCCTGGAGCCTGTGTGGAAAGAAAAGAATGGACAGAGATGCTTCTGGAAAGTACGCTGACAGGGTCTGCACACTGCTGCACCCACGCTGTGTCTGCGGGGTGGACGTAGTGTAGGCACGTACGGTGGGGAGCGGCACCAACGCGTTCACATGCACAGATCCTGTTGGTAAGCGTGCCTGAAGGTGCGAGCAGTTTCTAGAACCCTGTGCCTAAGTTTCACTCCATAAATCTCTTTTACTGGCTGTACTCAGAAAGCCAAGGACCGTGTAATAATTTACACTGCATTGTCCTTCCTCTCTTGCTCCCCTTCACCTGCTCAGGATGAAAAACTAAAGATTGATGGTGTTGTCCCTCTGGAGGAGCCGGGAGTGCCATCCATCCCCACTCGTCTGTCCCTCAGCAGCGTCCCTCTCCACTCCTCTGCTGTGCTCGAGAGGACAGGCTTTCGGTCTCTTCCTTCTCCCCAGACTTGCACTGGCTCCTGAAAATTCCTCCTCTTTGGGGTGGTCACCTTCCGTTAAGAAACATGGGAAGGACTCCTCAGTGGACCCAACCCTCAAGCTCAAAAATGCCCTCCACGGAGACCCAGAGGTCATCTCTAGAGTTCACCTTCTCCTTCTCCTTCAAAGCCATCATAGACCAGCTTTCAAAGGCTCCAGGAAAAGTGAATCCACGTACTTCTTGGTCCTCAGAGTATTTTGAACTCTCAGACTCTCAGTGCTTTACCTTTTATCCTTTCCACTGTGGTTGTGGCCATGTTCTCTCTCTCACTCTCTCTCTCTCTTTTTTTTTTTTTTTTTGAGACAGAGTCTCACTTTGTCACCCTTGGTAGAGTGCCATGGCGTTACAGCTCACAGCAACCTCAAACTCTTGGGCTCAAGTGGTCCTCTTGCCTCAGCCTCCCAATTAGCTGGGACCATAGGCACCCACCACAATGCTCAGCTAATTTTAAGGACCAGGTCTCGTTCTTCTTGCTCAGGCTGGTCTTGAATTCGTGAGCTCATGCAATCCACCTGCCTTGGCCTCCCAGAGTGCTAGGACTACAGGTGTAAGCCACTGCGCCTGGCCCCCATCTTCTCTTGTGATTGTTTTGTTTCTGCTAAATAGAATCTTCCAGGTGAAGGACCAGGGAATAAGGAGGGAAGCAGCCTCTCCTGACTTCTCACTGCCAGTTCTTAGACTTCTTCCAAAATCAACTTTGACTTTTTTTTTTTATTAAATCATAGCTGTGTGCATTAATGCAATCACGGGATACAATGTGCTGGTTTCATACACAATCTGAAATATTTTCATCAAACTGGTTAACGTAGCCTTCATGGCATTTTCTTAGTTATTGTGTTAAGACCTTTACATTCTGTATTTAGTAAGTTTCACCTGTACCCTTCTAAGATGCACCATAGGTGTGATCCCACCAATTACGCTCCCTCCACCCATCCTTCCCCCTCCCCTCCCCTGCCTTGTCCCTTTCCTCATATTCTTGTGCTATAATTGGATTATAGCCTTCATATGAAAGCTATAAATTAGTTTCATAGTAGGGCTGAGTACATTGGATACTTTTTCTGTCATTCTTGAGATACCAACTTTGACCCTTTAGGAGAAAACAGAATATCTGTATGATATCAGGGTAGGGAAAGAGTTTTTAGAATAACATATAGAAATCCTAATAAAAGAGACGGCTAAATGTGACTACATTAAAAAGTTGTTTTCTTTAAAGGATCTATTTACAAAACGGCCAGACACTTCATAAACTGGAAAATATTTGGTACTCAGTGACTCATAAGGGATTTGTACACAAAACATATAAAGAGTCAATTTTAAAATCAGTAAGAAAAAGACAACCAGGACAATAGAAAAATGTGCAAAAGACATGATGTCCTTCACTTCAGTGGAAATCCAAATAGCCAATAAAGATCCAAAAAGGGGCTCTGATTCTCTAGTAATCAATAAAAAGGCGAATGAGAACAGTCTATTACATTGGCAAATTTTTATTGTATTTTATTTTATTTTTTAATTTTCTGATTTTTTTGTATTGGCTTTCAGTTTCTCTTGCATCTCATTGGCTTCTTTTTTACTGCTAATTAATATGAGGGTACAAATTTTGAGGTTACATTGTTCTCACTTCCAAGGTAAAGTTCAAGTTGTAGAAGAGCCCTCACCCATGGGGGAGTACTGAACACCCTCACGTTGTACACGTTTGGTGAGATCCCACCAAATGCCCTCCCCCTCCCTTCTTCCTTCTCTGATGATCAGTATCTCTTCATATATTTCTGGGTCATTTGTGTATTTTCTTTGGAGAAATGTCTCTTCAAGTCATTCATCCATTTTCTAATTGTATTTTTTATTGTTGTTGAGTTGTTGGAAGTTCTTTATATATTCTGGATACTAACCCCTTATCAAACATCTGGCTTGCAAATATTTTCTTCCATTCCATTGGTTGTTTTTTATCTTTGTTGATGGTTTCCTTTGATGTGCAGAAGTTTCCAACTTTGGTGTAGTGTCACTTGTCTATTTTTCCTTTTGTTGTCTGTGCTCTTGGTGTCACATCTAAGAAATCGTTGTCAAATCTAATGTTATGAAGAATTCTCCCATGTTTGTTTTCTTTTAGGAGTTTTATTGTTTCTGGTCTCATGTTTGGATCTTTAACCCATTTTGGGTTAATTTTTTGTAATGGAGTAAGAGAATGGTCCAGTTTCATTATTTTGTACCTGGACATCCAGTTTTCCCAACACCATTTGTTGAAGAGATGATCCTTTCTCCATTGTGTGCTCACCCCCCTATGTCAAAGATTATTTGACCTTTTTTTTCTTCTTCTTGCTTGATTGCTCTGGGCAGAACTTCCACTATTATGTTGAATAGAAGTGGTGAGAGTGGGCATCATTGCTTTGTTCCTGCTCTTAGAGAGAAAGCTTTCAGTTTTTTACCATTGAGTATACTGTTATCTATGGCCAGTAGTTCTATTCTTAAGTGTATATTCTAGAGAAAATGTTGCACATGCATTTTTTTTTTTGAGACAGTCTCACTCTGCCACCCTGGGTAGGGTGTTGTGGTGTCATCATAGCTCACAGCAACCTCAAACTCCAGGGCTCAGATGATCCTCTCGCCTCAGCCTCCCAAGTAGCTGGGACTACAGGCACAACAATATTTATTTATTTATTTATTTATTTATTTATTGCAGTTTTTGGCCAGGGCTGGGTTTGAACCTGCCACCTCTGGCATATGGGGCCGGCACCCTACTCGTTTGAGCCACAGGTGCTACCTGACATAACAATATTTATGACAGTATTGTTTATAAAAAAACAAAGACTTGAAAACAACTGGACTATTTATTGACAGGAGAATAGCTAAGTAAATTGTGGCATATTTATTTATTTAACTATAATACATCAGTAAAAATGAATTAAAGCTAGATGAGCTATATTGCTTATATATACCAACAGGAATAATATCATAAACATAATGCTGAGAGAAAAAAGCGAGTCCAAAGAATTTTTACAAAAGTTAAAACACGTTAAAAATGAAATAATGTATTATTAAAGAATCTATATGTGGTAATTATAATGAAATGAAAGGTATGATAAATGCAAAGTTTGGAGAGAGAGAAAAGGGATATAACCAGATAGGGATGCAAAGGAGACTTCACTAAGATTAACGATAATCTATAATATTTCTTAAGCCAGGTGGCAGGCACATGGATAGTCGTTTTTATATTTAATCTTATATTTAAGCTTTCTTCTTTTATATGTGTGAAATATCTGAGGATAATACAATGTACCTACTCATTCAACAAATATTATTTACCAAGCACAAGCACATGGTCAGTCACTGCTGAGAGTGCTTGAGATATAGGAGTGAACAAAATAGAAGAAGGTGAAAATAGCAAACACAAGAAGGATTTCAGCCAGCAAAAAGTATTACCCACACTCGTGTAGGAGAGAACACTCAAGCGTGGGCAGATGAGTGACCCAATGGGATTCATCCTTAGAAAGATGATTCTGGCGGTGGTGGTGGTGTGGAGTATGGCGGCCGTTGCAATACTTGAGAGCAATGATGATCCAAGTCTGAGCCAAAGCAGCGGACAGGTCAAATGTATTCAGGAGATATTTCTGAAACGCAATTCAGTTGGTCACGTGCCTGAGTGAGGGACTTGGAAGGGACAGGAAGTTAAGGATAATTACAAAGTTTTTAGCCTGAGAGACTGGGTGGATGGGACTCCCTGAACTGAGATAAAGAATGCTTTGGAAGGAGGATTTGGGGTTGGAGGGTGAAAAGGAGTTGACATTTCAGGGAAAAGAGATTCAAAGAAAGCTTAAGGTGAGGAAATGAAAACCCAGGTCAAGGACAGGAGAAGGTGGAAGGAGATGGAGTCAGAACAGAAGTGGAGAGGTGGGTCTAAAAACAGTCAGGCTACAAATTCCTCTAATGAATATAAGAGGCTTGGAGGAAAGGCTGGGTGGTCATGAGAAAGTTTAGAGGCCAAGAGGAGAAAGGTTGAGGGGGTTAACATCCGATGGCTTTAAGTTGGGGGGGATGCAAGTGAGAGGGAAACTCACAGGTGGAGGGTGAATAGATGTGAGTGTGAGAACAACTCTATTACATTTATTTTCCCATCTGCATATATTAACAAGATTGCAATTTTAAGCACAGCTACAATCTGCAACTACTCATCTTTAGAAGTTTGCTGTTCTCATAGATGATCATCTGGTCTCTCGGGAACTCTTGTGAGTAGCCCTGGAGACTCACGAAGTTGGTTGATATCAGAAGAACTCAGATTAGCAGACCAGTGTCATTACTTCCCTTTTTTTTTTTTTTTTTTTTTAGACAGAGTCTCAAGCTGTCACCCTGGGTAGAGTGCTATGGCATTCCAGCTCACAGCAACCTCAAACTCTTGGGCTTAAGCGATTCTCTTGCCTCAGCCTCCCAAGTAGCTGGGACCACAGGCGCCTGCCACAATGCCCCGCTATTTTTTGGTTGCAGTTGTTATTGTTGTTTTAACTGTCCCAGGCTAGGTTTGAACCCACCAGCCTTGGCATATGTGGCTGGCACCCTACCCACTGAGCTATAGGTACCGCCCCATTTCTTCCCATTTTTATGGTTAAATGCAAAATTAGAACCCTTGAGAACGGAAACATCTATAAAAGGTTCTCGACATTCAGTTCAGGCATTTGGCTTAATATTTAGCAAGCTGCTTTAACATTTGGATTCTAGGCACTCTGTAATCCCTCAAAGGAACATCTGGTTTACTGAGGACCTATATACCCACACTACACTAAATGCTAGGGACTAAAGGGCCAGTAACACCCAGCCTCTGCCCTTGGAAAGCTCACAGTCTAGAAGAGCAGCTTCCCTCTTGGTCTGTGGAAGGCAATGTTTCCCTGAGCTGTAGGGAAATCAGTATTCTGTTTTTACTTTTAATGCAGCATTACTTCTCTGTGTAAATTATTAATATACAGTCAGCCTTTACAAAATTTCATAAATTTTGACGTGAGTATACAATTGCAGACTACCATCACATTCAAGATAATAAACATATCCATCACCCCAGAAGTTTCTTCTTGTTCCCTTGCCATCTCCCCCTCTGGCCCTCACCCCTACCCAGGAAAGGACTGATGTGCTCTCTGTCACCATGGAATAGCTGCATTTTCTAGAGTTTATATATGTGGAATCATATAGTATCTTCTCTCTTAGCTGGCAACAGCATTTGACAGACCATACTAATGAAAGGAAATGTGGATAATTTCTTAAAGTAATTTTTAAAATTATAAATGGAAAAAATTTTAAATAAATTAATACTCAGGTGAATTGATCAGTAATTTTTTTCTGGAGTTTGTATGGGAAATTTAAATGCCCATAGGCTGGCCATTGACAAAAGCAGAATACCCCTTTGGGTGTGATATAGTAGAAAAGGGACAGGTTTAGGAGCCAAGATTACATTCAAATGTAGGCCCCACCATTCCTCAAAGAGTGATTTTGAGTGTATTATTCAACTTCTCTGAGTTTTAGTTGTTTAATCCCTAAAATGGGAATAGTAAGATTTCTTTATTGGGTGACTGGGAGGATTCCATTAGACGTGGATGTGGAATATCTCACACACAAAAATTAGTTTCTCTTCCCTTAACTGTGATTCTTGTTTCTGTGAGAGTATTGCTTCAGAATTGCAAAGATAGTCATCTAAAGACTACTCCACCTAAAACTGCGCATTTACCTGGTTTGAGACCTTTTCTGGTGTGTGGAGCAGGATTAATCTCTGTAGTACTTTTACACCAGAGCGTCGACCTTCCTAATTCCGCTTTCTTCTAACTGATGTGGAAAAGAATTTGGTATTAGTGATCCCTAACGTCTCATTGATCAGGTTGGGAGAAGATAGCCAAGGGGTCAGGGAGAGGATCAAGAATTGACCAAAGAAATTACTGTGGATATTCCCCACAGTGGGCACCCCGTACAGAGATTAAGTCCTTACTACATGCCGGGCACCATGTGAAGGCTCTGCCCAAATTACTGCATTTCATCTTCACAACAAGCCTTTGAGTTATGCACTATTATTGGGCCCATTTTATAGGTGAGAAAATCAAGACTCAGAGAAGTTAAGAAATACACAGAGAAGTTCACACTGATGGAAGCCCAAACTCTTAACCACTTCTTTTAGAGAAGCGCAGAGCAACCCCAAGCTCAAACCATGTCCCTAATTTGCAAACACTCAATCGTTTTGTGATAGGCCTGAGAGGTCTTCTGCCCTTACAAAAGGAGGAAGGAAAACTACTACAAAAATAGTGTCCTGAAGGTTAAGAAAGCAACCATCCACAATGACTTTAGTAGGAGTCCATTATCCTGTGATGCTCTTTTCTGGACAATCTGACAGGCTGTCACCTGTTTTAGGCCTGCCCAACCCCCAGGCTTCACTCCCAGCACACAACCTGATTCCCTTCGCTGCTGGAAAATTCCTCCTGGGGTTGAATCTCAGTCCATTCCATTGAAGTCAAGGCCCTCCAATTCTAGCTAACATCCATTTCCCTTCAGGGCTATTTGTCGAGGAGGGGGTGAGTAGGGACTTAATGACATGCTTTCCTTAACAATTTTCCAAACCTATCATCTAGGAGAGGGTTTATAAGCATTCATCAACAGCACCCTTCCAAAATAGGTTAGTAGGGTGAGCCCACTACCTGTTTAGGAATCTGGAAGGCTAAGAAATTTTTACTGAGACTCAGGACTCAAGAGTTCTAAACCCTGTTTCTCCTTTACCACATGGCCTTCAGTAAGTGGCACAATTACTCTGGCTGTTCATCTTCCCTCTGCCTTCTCTCCACCCCCACAAACACCATCTCTGTTGGCAGAATAAAGGCGAAGCTTTGCCTTACTTCCCACGGAACTAATTAAAGTCTACAAAGTACTTTGAGAACATTCAGTACAGAGCTGTTGCCAAGACAGAATTACAGGTGGGAATGGGAAAAGGCTAAAAGCAGAGTAGTTGAGCTGCTTTAAGGAAGGCTCCAATCAGGTTCTTTCCACGAGGAATCTTCGCGCGCGCTCTGTTGCCTGCTTAGCCATTGTGTAGAAGAGTCCACTTCTTTTCCCCTTTCCCAAGATCGGACACTAGCCAATGTGGAGCTCAGTTCTGCAATTCTGTTTTCCTTTTCCCTCCAAATCACACTCACAGACCCCTTCAGACAACACCTGCCAGGGAAAAGGAGATGGGTGGGTTATGTCTTAGTCTGGAGCAAGGCCCTCTGATGCAGGATGCTGTTTCTTACATTTTCCGGGCTTCCAGCTGTGGTTGGTTAGTGATTGCTTTTGAGTTTCTTGTCTAGCAGGGCCTTGAAGTGAGCACCTCTGGAGAGGGGGATTAAAAAATTCCTCTGAAGAGTCAAGTCCTTGCCAGGAGGAGTTTACCTGTGAAGGTAAAATATGCACAATAAAAGCAACCTAAGAACGAAGCAACACATCAATACAGGCAAATAAAATAGCATTTGGAAGGGTTAAGGTTAGACTTCAGAAGAACTTCCTATAACTGATACTGTGGACTTTGCTTGGCCGGCTTAGGAAATCCCTGTTTGAAAGCAGGGATCTTTAATTTTTCATATTCATCTTTCATGTTATAAAAGCCTCAGTCTTTGGGGTCTTTTAAGTAGATCAGCCGTACCTTGAATATTTTCCCCTGTATTCCCTGACTGCTCTGTAAACATTTTCTGGCTCCATTTCCCCCATTTCCATATCCTGAATAGCAAAGGCTTTCTGCTGTCACTGTCCAAATCAACGTGTCCCCTGTGGGACATGTCGTGGAACCAGCCAATATGTTTCCAGGTGAAGATGAGCAGCATTGTTAAATACTCTTTAGTACATGTCTCCAATGTACAAATGCTAGGACATCAAGACACAAGAAGGGTGAGGGTTGGGAGAAATACGCCTCATACATTCTTAGGAATTAATCTCCAAATCCTTTAAGTCAAAGTCTTCCAAGGCCTTTCACTGTTTCAGGGAGGGTTATCTGTTGTCTCAATTACCCACACTACTTCTGGTAGCAAAATATGATACTGGTGGCCAAAACGGGAGATTTCTTTCTTTCTTTCTTTCTTTCTTTCTTTCTTTCTTTCTTTCTTTCTTTCTTTCTTTCTTTCTTTCTCTTTTTTGAGACAGAGTCTCACCTTGTCACCCTGTGAAAGTGCCGTGGCGTCACAGCTCACAGCAACCTCCAACTCCTGGGCTTAGGCGATTCTCTTGCCTCAGCCTCCCAAGTAGCTGGGACTACAGGCGCCTGCCACAATGCCTGGATATTTTTAGAGATGGGGGTCTCGCTTTGGCTCAGGCTGGTCTCACACTTGTGTGCTAAGGCAATCCATCCTCCTCGGCCTCCCAGAGTGCTGAGATTTCTGTTACAACATGGAAAGGTGCTCTCTGAGGGGTCTGACCCAGCAAGAAGCGTTTCTCTACAAGGAACGGATATCTGGAGGAGTTTGCTTCATTCTGGCCATCACTAAATGATAGAATAAACAGATGGCTGTGTCCAAGGACACAGGGTAGTAGGAGCAAGCTGGGCCAGGAGAAAACATTAGGTACAAACCACTCCAAAAATTAATAACACAGATAATGGCAAAAATGACCCCAAAATACTGTAGAGATGGTCAACTCTTACCAGGATTATATCCTCGTCATCATCAGAAACAAGAAAAAAGGAACTCTAGCTTGGGGAAGGAAAGAAGATTATAGAGGTGACCCCTAGTGCCAGACTCACCCCGAAGCTATGGTTTCAGGCCAAGGGTTTTTCTGCTCAGACTTGCAAAGCTCATGCTTGCAGACTTGGAAGAGAAATCTCTATTCAACGTATGGATGGAGCCAAGTCTGACAGGCCGGGTTTTCTCATCCAGCCCCGTTCTACCTTGCAGGTTCTCTTTTCCCCTCTACCACCTGTGGCGTGCACTGATGTTCCTGACCTCTTTTTCTCTTTGAACTTCATATAAGTCTTTTTAAACTTCACTGGATACACTTAAGGAACATGGATAAACTGTATCTTAATACACAGCAAGCTCCCATGACATGAAAGATCAAATAATGTGTTTGATGAACTTGAAATGACAGATGAACCAATAATAACTATTTGGTATGTGAGCAAGGGTCCTGCTGTAAAGACTTCTGTGGAATTCAATAATATCAAAGATTAATGTTGGTTCGGTGCCTGTGGCTCAACGGGCTAAGGCGCCAGCCACGTACACCTGAGCTGGTGGGTTCGAATCCAGCCCGGGCCCACCAAACAACAATGACACCTGCAACCAAAAAATGGCCGGGCGTTGTGGCGGGCGCCTGTAGTCCCAGCAACTTGGGAGGCGGAGGCAAGAGACTCGCTTGAGTCCAGCAATTGGAGGTTGCTGTGAGCTGTCATGCCACAGCACTCTACCCAGGGTGACAGCTTGAGGCTCTGTCTCAAAAGAAAAAAAAATCCTTGCTACTTTGAAATAAGCATTAGAACTTTACACTATGTAAAATTGGTCATTGTCCGCCAAGAATTTTTGCCTCGTATACAAAAAAGGTGGGATTCAGCAACGGCAGAGTAGGAAAAGAGCCCATAGTCCTTACTATCAGGAGACTTTTCAGTTTACCCTGATGCTCACAGAGCCACAATTTATTTGAGAAAGTCTTGGGCAAGAAGGGAGGATGCTTAGAAAGGTACAGATGAAACTTACTGAATGCAGAATATAAATGTCTTAACACAATAACTAAGAAAATGCCATGAATGCTATGTTAACCAGTTTGATGAAAATATCTCAGATTGTATATGAAACCAGCACATTTTACCCCATGATTGCATTAATGTATACAGCTATGATTTAATAAAAAAAAAAAGTTAGGGACAGGACCCAGTTAAGGCAAGAGAGGTGCCTGAGGTACAAAATTCAAGAAGTCATTCACTCTCAGGACCCTGCAAGCTGCCTTACTGGGCTTTTCCTTGTCTTGGCCAGTAAAAATAAATTTACTCTGTCAGTTTTAGATAAATGGGAGTCTAATTGCTATAAGAATATAAACTTGTTCCTAAAAAAAAAAAGAAGGGAGGACATTTGGGTCCTACACTCAATTTATGCTTCCAACACATCCTCTCCCACCATTCATGGAACACTTACTGGGTACTTATGAAGAAAATGATATATGACTATGATATAACCCTGCAAGTAAGGTGCTCACACACAAGCCATGTCCCAGCCAACACAATTAACTTCAGCGAGGGGTTGAGTTTAGGGATATGAGGGAGAATGCAGGAATTACTGCTAAGAGCACTGAGTCAACAGTTTTTCCACCCCCACTTCTTCAGAAAGTGGGGGAGTTGTAGGAAACCACATGAGTTTCACTAATCCCCCATCAATGGCACCCACTGCATTACTGGCCTCATTATTTCTTAATGGGACTTCGTTGATTACAGACTGCTTAATTACAGTGACAGACTCCTTTTTGGTTGGGGGGAGCCTAGGGTAAGAAAACAAGGGTGAGAAGTTTTGAGGGGGACTATGACTTCAGGCAGCCCCCGTCTCCACCCACTGCCCTGCTATCCAGGGTAGGAGCTAATTTGAGGCTCTGCCCAACCACACTGGTCCTCTTGCCGCTGCCCTCCTCTCTCTACCCTCAAACTAATAAAAGCTTTCAGTGATAGGAAAAAACCCAACCTCCTCTCATAGCTGTTTTCCTAATACAGCTTTCTTCATTCCGCTTTTTAAATATCTGGTAATCGGAAACAGCAATACCATGTCGCTGTTGAACCACAGGAATAGTATAATTCTTGGTACATAGTAGGCAGATAATGGACATCTGTCGAATAAATGAATGATACAGAGAGACAAAATAATGGGGGCAAAGTTGAGAATGCAAGTTGATGGTGTGCCTTCGCTGGGCTACCTGGCCCAAGTAGAGCTTTCAGGAAAGCACTCCTCCAATCCCACTAAAATCACCAATGATAGGACGGAGTTGACAGCATCAGAAGCCACTTCTAGCGTAATACACAAGCATCCAGTGATCAAAAGTGAGAGAAAAAGGAGGGGGGGGGAGGAGGGAGTGTCTTCCTATGTATGTGTCCATGTGTAGCATTCCTGATAAGGTAGAGCCAGGAAAAGCAGAGAATAGAAAAGGTGAACTCAAAAAGTTTGAACCAACTACATGACCGAAGAGAAGGTGTGGGGCAGAATGGCCGCTTTTCGGGCAATAAATAGAGAAGGCTTAGGGATGATCCAGAGAGCCAGACCTGCTTCAAGTAACACAGTTTAGTTCCTTCATGTTCTTGAACTGACCTCACCTTGCCACCCCTAACCATACCTATCCCACGCACTCAAGAAATAGTCTCGGCTTAATCCCAGACCACTATTGGTCCTATGCTAATGAGATGAAAGTGGGTGATGACTATTTTTAAACTTGATTTTTCCCAAGGAATTACCTTAACTGTTACAATTTACACAAATTTTCATCGGAAAGAGTTTGCAGTGCCAACTAAGGACTGACCACGGCCACAAAGGTGCATGCTGAAGGGCAGGGAAAGGTCAAGCTAGGATTTTAAATTTCCTAAAGATAATAACAAGCCAATGTCAAAGAGTTGACTATTTATGCCCTCATTCTGAGCTATGTAATTTAAGGGAAAATCTCTGATGTCCTTATCTTTCTTTCTTTCTTTTTTTTTTTTTTTGGCCACAGCCAGGTTTGAACCCACCACCTCTGGTATATGGGGCCGGTGCCCTACTCCTTGAGCCACAGGCACCACACTTCATTTGTCATATTTATCACCAGAGGTAGGTATAGCACAGGGTTCTTTCTTCTTTGATATAAACTGGCTTATTCCCTGTGCTGGGAGAGTATTAAACTGTCTATAAAATTCCCTAAATTAGTCACCCAATAGTTTAAACATAATAAACATATAAACATATGAACCATCTCAGTTAATTGGCCCAAGAAATTGTGTTCAACCCCAGAATCATATTTTTTCCCTCTCTTACACTTTGCCTATCACGCTGAGCTAATATTGTAAATAGGAAAAAATGTAGAAAAATGCGAATTCATATCCCAAATATAGAGCAAGACCTTAAGTAAGCATTTAAGAAGTAATCCCAAAATAGCTAGAAGAGAAGATTTTGAATGTTCTAGCAATAAAGAAATGATACACGTTCGAGGTCATAGATACACTAATTGCCCTGATTTGATTATTTAATGTATATGTGTATTGAAGCATCACATTGTACCTCATAAATGTGTGTGATTATTATGTATCTATTAAAAACAAAATAAAACTTTTTTTTGAGACAAAGTCTCACTCTGTCTTCCTGGGTAGAGTGCTGTGGAGTCATTATAGCTCACAGCAACCTCAAACTCTGAGACTTGAGCAATCCTCTTGTCTCAGCTTCCCAAGTAGCTGGGAATACAGGCGTGCATCCTATATAAGGCTAATTTTTCTATTTTTAGTAGAAACAGGGTCTCTCTCTTGCTCAGGCTGAGTTTGAACTCTTGACCTCAAGCAACCCACCTGCCTCAGCCTCCCAGGCTGCTAGGATTATAGGTATGAGCCACTGCGACTGTCCAAAATAAAACTTTTTTTTTTTTGTAGAGACAGAGTCTGACTTTATCACCCTCGGTAGAGTGCTATAACGTCACAGTTGACAGCAACCTCCAACTCCTGGGCTTAGGAGATTCTCTTGCCTCAGCCACCCAAGTAGCTGGGACTATAGGCACCCACCACAACACCCAACTATTTTTTTGTTGCAGTTCAGCCAGGGCTGGGTTTGAACCCACCACCCTCAGTGTATGGGGCTGGCGCCCTACTCACTGAGCCACAGGTGCCGCCACAAAATAAAACTTTTTATAGAAAGAAATAATTCCCTGATTTGGAGGATTATTACATGATGTATAGGTCATTCTAGTCACTTCTGAGATGATCATGCTATGTTCAGGGAGAATTTAGTCCCAGGGGAGATGGGACAGTACTCATGGACCAGAGAGGCCAAGGCAAAGAGAAACACGAACAGAACTGGGAAGCCCTTTACTGAGCCCCAGAGGCAAGTGCTGGAATGATGGGAAGAAACTAAATAGAGGAAAAACCAAGTCAGGAAGTAAAGGATTAAAAGGAAGAGATAGGCAATGCCCGTAGCTCAGTGGGTGGGGCACGAGCCACATGCACTGAGCCTGGTGGGTTTGAACCTGGCCTGGGCCTACTGAACAACAATGACAACTGCAACAAAAAATAGCCAGGCATTGTGGCGGACACTGTGTCCCAGCTACTTGGGAGGCTGAGGGAAGAGAATCACTTAAGCCCAAGAGTTTGAGGTCGCTGTGAGGTGTGATGCCACGCACTCTACCAGGGTGACAAAGTGAGAGTGTCTCCAAAAAAAAAAAAAAAAAAAACAACGAAGCAATAGATACAAGATTCTGTGTGTGTGTCTTTGTATGTGTGTTTTTCAAGGAGTGGCAGGGAAGGGTGCTGAAAAAGGAGTGAACTTAGATCTGTGGAGAGGAGCAAAGACAGCTTCCCAGATTGAAGAAGAAGGCTGGGATGTGGAAGGCAGGAGGTCGTGTTGTAAGGGATGCTGAGAACTAGGTGACCAGCCTCTGTCCTCAGGACTCCCTATACAAATCCACACTCCCTGTCGGTGGGCAGGTCAGAAGCTTTGTGCAAGGTTATTTGACCTGTGTGAAATATATCTCCAGGACGCAGATAATGAGAAAGAGTGGTCTCCCTAACATCACAGCTTTGAGCCTCTACTGAGGACTCGTCCCTATTAAGACCACTCTAATATGGAATGATGGGAACCGGGAGATAACTGTCTCCAACAGTATAATGGGCTTCAAATCTCTGAAGAGTTATTATTCAGAGGACAACTGGCAGCTATGTTTCATTCTTTCGGAGGTAATAAAAACCACAGGGAAATAGAATGAAGCCCCAGAAGCAGGGACTGGGTTAGAGGACAAGCATTTCCCAAGTAAAACAACTCCCCTGTTTGGTAGACTTTAGGCAGCCTTTGTTGATATCCATCCACCAGCTGTGATGATTTAGATGCCAGTTAGTTGGGTTTGTTAGAAAATAGGGCTAAATACAATGTTCCATCATGTACTTCATATCTTTCCTCATCTGTACAATGGGCAAAATAATAATGCTTCACAACGTGTGAGAAGACGCAGAGCCCCAAGAGTGCTCTCTACCTGGTAGTGTGCGTTAGAATCATCTCCTTGGCTACTACTGATCTCTTTACTTTGCACACCCTCGGTTTCCTTAAACAGAAGGTGGATATAGGTTGCATCCTTCAGAGGATCAAAGAGGATCAAAGGAGTTCAATGGTTGGGAAAACATTTAGAAACTGTAAACCACCACACACAAAGAAATAAGAGCTATTAGAATCGCTGTACAAGTGTTTTGCCAGCTGCCAATATGTGCAAAGATGTGCATATAGGTACACATACAGATTTATGTGTGTTTAGATAAGCACATACACATACGTGTGCTTTCGGGTCTCGTGGCAGACCCCTTTTATTAGAAGCCAGCATATTTTTTTTTATCACGCACATAGGCTGTGCGCGTGACACTCGACTCTGAAGAATACCCTGGCAATGCTGTGGGGAAAATAACCTTAGAAGTTTGAATTTCCCAGTTGGAAGGCCGGTCTTGGCACGTGGGAAGAAAGATCATAAGTTAGCAATCAGTCGGACCTGAGTTCACGTCCCAGTGCCATCGTTACTTAGTGTCTCTGAACCTTGGTTTCTACATTCACAAAACAAAGGTAAGTACTATCAACTATTTGAATTGTTTTAAGATTTTAACAAAATTAAATATATCAAAGGCCCAGCCTATCGAGGGTCACCTTTAATCATTGGCTCCCTTTCCGCTTCCCTTTCACATGAGATGCAGGTCAGGGTTCTGCCTGGAGACAGGAGACAGGACACGCTGAGCTCAAAAACTCCAGGCAAGGCCTGAGGGAGGGAGAATGGCAGGACTGCTGAATCTTGCCCAGAATGGGCATCTTTTCCCCAATCTGCTCCTCTCTTTCATTGTCCTTCCCTGGCAAAGAGCCCTCATCTTCACCAGCAAGGAGCGCTGCCCACTTTAAATGGTTTCCAAGCTCAAATTGGCCCCTGGGGCCTGCTTCGTCCAGGAGAATGGGGGCAGAGCACTAGCAATTAAAAGAATATACTTCCACGCAGGGTTTGCCTCACTCATTGTGAAAATTGGTCCAATATAAGCAGTTGATAGTTTTCAAAGAGATTCTGCTCCAGACAAAATGAAACATATTTCTACATTCCACTCCTTGCGAGGGAAAGAAGGAAGGAGAGTCTACAGGAAAGAAGCAAGGCAGTGGAAATCCCTGTCCTCATGATGCTTAGTTCCAAGATTAGATTAGAAAGAAGAAGGAAAAGACGAGGTCTACAAGTGTGTTTGTTCTGTGGGCATTTTCATGCACACACATTAGAAAATGCATTTATGAATTAATTAGAAAATGCATTGGTTATGTGTTAGTCGAGGGGGAGGTGACCTACTTTGTATCTCAGGTTTGATATTTGTGTGAATGTCTGATTGGCAGATGCTTACACTGTGTAACTGTTGAGTGTAGTGTACCCCATAAGGGTATATCTACAGCACGGACTGGGTGCTAGGGATTGTATGTGCTGTTGTTTTTTGAGGGAAATATGATGACAGAGAGACACATGCACACAGTACTCAATTACCAAATTAAAGAGGAAACATGAAGCTTTGTGTAGCTTTGAATTGAATTCATCAGACCACCTAGGCCAGAGGCTCACTTTTCCATTCTCATTCCATCTCTCAGGCTAATCTTGGAACTAAGCATCACGAGGACAGGGATTTCCACTGTCTTTCTAACTAATGTATCCTCAGTACCTAGAACAAACAGTACCTGGCACATGGTAGGCATGAGATAATAATTGAGATAAATGTTGGAATAAATACTGATAAATGAACAAATGACTTATTTAAACTATCCCTGGGCTCATTCTTGCTCTGCACATCAACCAGCTGGAAACTGACCTTTCAGGCAGAGAAACGTATGAAGAATGAAACTAAAAGAGTTAATCCAGGCAAGCTCCTTGGAGGGATGGGAATAGAAAACAGAACTGTCAACATTGTCAATACTCCATACAAGAACTTATCCATTGCATATTTATTCTCCAACATTTTAGGAGCATCCACTGTGTGTTGAATGCAGCATTTAGTGGTGGGGTTAAAGAAAAGAATTAGCTGTGGTCTCGATGTATTTATCGATGAAGAAAATTGTGAAAAAAAAACATTATAAAGGGGGCATGGGCCTTAGTAAAGGTTTGTGGAAAGGGCAATGGGAGCGGACAGGATAGGGGGCTAGGTTTCCGACCACTGAGCTAGGGTTTGAAGCGTGAGTTCTTCCTCACTTGCCAAGTGCAGAAGGGGAAAGTGGTTTCCAAGGAGAGGAGGACAAAGTCCATGATACTCTGAGGGAACTTGTGCTCGTCGTGCAGAATGGGCACCAGCACAGAGCATGCACTAGGAACTCAGGGTTTCAGATGCAGAGAGTTCCTTGAGACGTCTTAAAGCAGAGCATCTGTAAAGCAAAAACCAAATAGTAAGTAGGTGTGCAGCATCCCGACCGCACTCGCAGCATCGCTTTCACACTTTTGTCAACAACAGAAAGAGAGCAATGTGTAGATAAAGGTATTAAAAAGTTACATGAAGGTTTTTATGAGGCAGCATCCAATGAACAGAGTTGTAAAATGCAAATGAGAGGAAAGGGGGAAATGACTATTGAAGAACATAAATCCACTTCAGGGAACGTGCCTACGTATAGAACGATGGCTTAGAAACACTTACGAAGCAAAGTATCAATACTGCAAATTACAGCACAGACTGAGTCCTCTGCTGCTATCTGAGCATAGAATAAACAAGCAGCTAATATTGGGTGAGAGTTATTTGGGAAATGAATCAAAGTACAAAGACTAGAGTGAGAAAATTGTCAGAGACTAGCTGAAATTTGCTCCCCTAACTCATTCCCAGCCTGGACTGATTTTTTGCCTACCACAATGGACACATTACTCACTTGCCACTTTGAACAGTCTGTTTTCATCTCCTACTCTGCAGACGCCTCTCACCATATTTAGTTTCCCACAGACAATTATGACTCTCAGATTTCCTGTGGCTCCAGAAGTATGGTGGTCACGTTGCCTTAGACCACAAGGAGACAATTATCCAGACAATTTAGGTGTCAAATGTACTTTATTTGAATAATCAAGCTCATCCTGTCCAGTTCTCTGCTTCCCAACACCGTACCCACGGTCCACCCCAAGACTGGCACACACAGTGCAAAGTCTCGGGGGAACTTAACAGCATCCACTAAAATGGGGCTGTGTTGACATCACATAGGGTCCCCCAACCACTTTTTCTATCTGCTTGGTTTGACATGCACAGCCACGTTCAGTAGCCCATGTCAAGTTCCTGCAGAGGAAAGGGTGCAGACAAGTTCCTGGTGCTATCTGTTAGGTTGGAAGTCATCTAGACAGGAAAGTGAGTGTGAGGGGATTGCTCAACGTGGGCGTCTAAGTTAGAGTACTGGTCAGCCTCGACTGCGGTCATATCCAGCTTTCTCCCCAAGAGGTAGATTTGAGGAATATTTTAAGAGGTAAAGCTCATAGCATTTGGTCATTTAAATAATAGTGGAGAAGGAGTGAGAGCAAGAAGGAGGCAAGAATGACAACCAGGTTTCTTCCACAGCTGAAATGAGGGCCACAAAGGGAAGAGCAGGTTTAGAGCGAGCAGGTGAGCTCGCTCCTTTTACATCTGAGCTGCTTCAGTGTTGACAATGCATAGTTAAGTCTCCACCGGCTCCCGTGTAAGCTTCTGCGTAAGCTTCCCTGTTTATTTCGCTGTGTAAGCTTACTTCTGTGTAAGCTTCCCCGTTTATTTCGCTGTCATGCAGCCTGTATCTCCCACTGTATTTCTTGTTCTCAGAGGATAGGTCCGATCCCTAATGTTTCTTTAGTACCCACCAATAGAGAACCTCATATGGGGTCACTCACAACAAGGAGTAATATTTGTTGATTAATAGGCTGGGGGAAAAAAGGTTTTCAAATGTGCTTCCAGAGAAACCTGTCTCCCATCTGAATCCTTGCTTTTGGTTTTTTTTTTTTTTGTTTGTTTGTTTGTTTTGTTTCTGTTTGGGGAGGGAGGGCTTCTTTGGATCCAGTATAGCCAATTTATTTAAACGAATGCCACTTTGCCGAATTTTGTCTAGTTAATTGTCAGTTAAACTGAGGAAATGGTAAAAGTATTTTTACTTGGTAATGACTGAATTTTTCTCCCATTATTCATCTAGAAGCATCAACTAAATGTTTGTAAAATTTAAAAAACATTTTCAGCAATGTAAAAGTGCTCCCTTCCCTCCACATCCACACCAGCATCTACAGCTTTGAGACTTTGTGATGTGGGCCATTCTCACTGGGGTCAGGCGATATCTCACAACGTTTTTGGAAGGAAGTATGGAGAATCCTCAAAGAACTCAAACTAGACATCCCATTTGATCCTGCAATCCCATTACTGGGCACGTACCCAGGAGAAAAAAAATCCTTTTATCATAAGGACATTTGCACTAGACTGTTTATCACAGCTCAATTTACAATTGCCAAAATATGGAAACAACCTAAATGCCCATCAATCCAAAATGGGATTAACAAGCTGTGGTATATGTATACCATGGAATATTATTCAGCCACTAAAAAAGATGGAGACTATACATCTTTTGTACTAACTTAGACGGCGGTAGAACACATTCTTCTTAGTAAAGCATCATAAGAATGGAGAAGCAAGAATCCAATGTACTCAATTTTGATATGAGGACAATTAACCTAGTACGTTGGGGGTGGGGGAATAGGGGAGTGGAGAAAAGGAAGGAGAGTGGGGGGGGGTCATGGTGTTTGGCACACCTCTTGGGGGAGGAACACATGAGGGACTTTACTTGACAAATGCAATTAGTGTAACCCGGATCTTTGTACCCTCAATGAATCCTCAACAATAAACAAAATATATATTTTCAGATATTCAATGCCTTAGAAGGTTGGTCATATATAGAGAGACTCGTATTAAAAGACTATTAGAAAAAGCACTCAAATAAGAAAACAAATTAAAGTAATACTGCAAGAAAAATCGGAAGGAAGAGATATTAAACATTTTGGTAAAGTTTGTAAAAAAAAAAAAAAAAGGTTGGATTAAACAAAGAAAAAGGTATACCTATGAAGCTGTGAACTGAAAATCCAGAGGATATCAGCATAGTAGTGGAACAAGTTCTGGAAAAAAGACCCAACAGCATGCCAAAGAAATGGTCCTGTTAGGATCTGAGATAATGATATATTTAAGAAATTTTTAAAAAAGAAATTAAAAGGGGTAAGTAACATGAATATGAATATTAAGTTAAGGACAAAGCCATAAGAATTTCTGAAAACTTGATCTATCAAATAGAAAGCAGTAAAGATGAAAAACAAAAAAAATTGATAAATATAATTTCATCAAATAAGAATTTCTTTCCAGTGAAGAACATGAAATACAATTAACAGAAAGATAGTAGATTGGAGAAATTCACGTATAATATTTAAATTTGACAAAAGACTAAATACCTATACCAGTACTTCTCAAGTTTTAGCGTGCATATGAAACACCTGGAGAGCTTGTTTAAAAGTGGATCCTGGTTTAGTAGATCTAGGATAGGACCTGAGATTCTGCATTTCTTTTAAGCTCCAGGTATGGCAAATATTGCTGGTCATAAACCATTCTCTGAATAGCAATTACCTACACTATATAATAGACTTGTGGATAAATAAGAAAAAGATGATTCTAATAGAATAATATATAAAAAGTATGAGGAGTACACTATGGGGTACATACTACATACAACACATAATATTTTCACATAGTAAATGAGAAAATCTCATGGAAGGTATGTCAATCAGATGGATGAAAATATCTCCGATTGTATGTCAAGCCCGCACACTGTACCCCAAGATTGAATTATTGTACACAGCTATGATTCAATAAAAAAAAAAAAACACATTTTATTAATCTACTCATAAATTGATGGGCTCTTGAGGTGATTCCACATCTTTGCAATTGTGAATTGTGTTACAATAAACATTTGAGTGCAAGTGTCTTTTTGATAAGATGACTTCTCTTCCTTTGGGTAAATACCCAGTGGTGGAATTGTTAGATTGAATGGTAGGTCCACTTTTAGCTCTTTGGGGAATCTCCATATTCTTTTCCATAGAGGTTGTACTAATTTGCATTCCCATCAATAGTGTATAAGAATACCTTTCTCTCTGCATCCACGCCAGCATCTACTGTTTTTGGACTTTTTAATAAAAGTCATTCTAACTGAGGTAAAGTAACATCTCATTGTAGTTTTAATTTGCATTTCCCTGGTAGTGACATTGGGCATTTTTTTTTCATGTTTCTGGGCCATTTGTCTTTCTTCTTTTGAGAAGTGTCTGTTCATATTTTTTGCCCACTTTTTAATAGGGTTGGCTGTTCTTTTTCTGGCTGATTTGCCTAAGTTCTTTGTAAGTTTGAGTGATTAGCCCTTTATTGAATGTGTAGCTTGTGAATATTTTCTCCCATTCTGTAGGTTGTCTATTTGCTCTGTTGATTGTTTCTTTAGCTGTGCAGAAGCTTTTAGTTTAATCAATCTCCATTTATTAATTTTTGTTGTTGCCATGTTTGCCATTAGGGTCTTTTGCATAAATTCTTTGCCTAGACCAATATCTAGAAGAGTTTTTCCTGTATTTTCCTCTAGAATTCTCATAGTTTCATGTCTTAGGTATAAGTCTGTTATCCATCTCAAATTGATTTTTGAGTAGTGAGACGTAAGGGTCCAGTGTCATCCTTCTGCATGTGGTTATGTAATTTTCCCAGGGCCCTTTAATTGAATATGACTTATTTTCCCCAGTGTATGTTGTTGTCTACTTTGTCAAAGATCAGCTGGTTGTAGGTGGATGGTTTTATGTCTGGATTCTCTGTTCTGTTCCATTGGTTTGTGTCTCTATTTTTGTACTGACACCATGCTTATTTTGGCCACTATAGCCTTGTAGTATAGTTTGAAGCTGGGTAATGTGATGCCTCCAGTTTAAGATTGCTTTGGCTATTTGATCTCTTTTCTACTTGGCCATTAAAAAAAGATGAATTAATGCCTTTTTCAATAATCTGGATGGAACTGGAGACCATTCTCCTAAGTAAAATATCACAAGAATGGAAAAACAAACACCACATATACTCATTATTAAATTGGAACTAACCAATGAGCACACAAGTGCACAGAGTGAAGTGAAACTCAGTGGAAAGCAACCAGCGGGAGAAGGAGGAGAGGAAGGGATCTCCTAACCCAATGGCTATTGTTTAGGTGATAGGTTCACCAAGAGCCAGAACTCAAGCATTACAAAAATGATTCATATATTCTAAAACATGTGTACCCCCTTAATAAAAAAAGGTGTGAAGAAACTCAAATATAAATATGTGCTCTTCAGTATTCTAAAGTTGTTTGTAGCAGTTTTTCTTTTTTATTGCTGAGAAATATCCTGTGTATGTACATACCACAATTTGTATATCCATTCACCAGCTGATGGACATTGGGTTATCTTTAGTTTTTAGGAATTATGAATAAAGTTGTTATGAACATTTGTGCACAAGTCCTTTTGGGAATGTATGTGTTCATTTATCTTGGGTAAATATGTGGGAATTCAATTGCTAGATTTTTTTATGGTAAATGTATGTTTAATGTAATAAGAAATTGCTAAACTGTTTTCCAAAGTGGTTGTACAATTTTCCATTCCCATCAGCAGTGTATGAGTGTTCCATTTGCTCCACACCTTTACCAACATGTGGAATTGTTAGTCTTTTTATTTTGAGCCATTCTAGTGGTGTGCCAGTGTATGTTACTGTGATTTTAATTTGCATTTGCCTGATGACCAAGGATGGTGAGCAACTTTTCATGCATTTATTGACCATTCATCTTTTTTCTTTTAACATCCTTTGTCCATCTTTAAATTAGTTTGCCTTGTTATCATTGAGTTGTAAGAGTTCTTTGTCTATGTAAAGGACTCTACAAATCCTTTATCAAGTATGTATCTGTGAATCTTTTCTCATAGTCTTGGTGTTATTTTTTCATTTGCTTAATAGTGTCTTTCAAAGAGCATAAGTTTTTATTTTCAAAATCAAATTCATACTTTAAAAATTTAATGGATCTAGCTTGGCGCCTATGGCTCAAGTGGCTAGGGTGCCAGCCACATACATCAGAGCTGGTGGGTTCAAATCCAGCCCAGGCCTGCCAAACGACAACTACAACCAAAAATTTTGTGGGTCATTGCTTTTTGTGTCCTAGGAAATTTTTACTTACCCTGAAGTTGTAAAGATCTTCTCTTATATTTTCTTCTAGAAAGGACTCGGCTATATTTCAAGCTAATTATTATGCATGATGTGAGGTAAGGGTCAAGGTTTCCTTTTGTTTTGCAATAGATATCCAGTCCTTCTAGCATAATTGATTAAAAGAGTATCCTTTTCTGCATTGAATTACCTTAATACCTTTATCCAAAATCAATTGGCCAACAAAATCATAGAAACAGACAGTAGAATGGCAGTTTCCAGAGGCTAAAAAAATGTTCTTGAATACTCAGAATTCATTCAATTCTGCTTGTCTGGAAAAAGGTCTTTATTACACCTCTATTTTGAAAAACATTTTAACTGAAAATAGAATTCTAGGTTGGCACATATTTTTATTCAATATCTTCAAAATGTTTTCCCAATGTGTCCTGTCTTACATTGAGTCAGACAAAGCATCTCTAATAATTCTTATCTCTGTTCCCTTATATTTAACATGCTTTCTCTGACTACTTTTAAATTTTTCAGCAATTCGTTATGATGTACCTTGGTGTAATTATCTTTATGTTTAACAAGCTTGGGGGGCCATTGAGCTTCTTAAATCTGTAGCTTTATAACTTTTATTAAATTGAAAAAAAAGCCATTATTTCATGAATTATGAATTATTTTTTGAATCCCATTACATGAACATTAACCTACTTGATATAATCCCATTGGCCATTGATGATATGCTTTCTTTCTTTCTTTCTTTCTTTTTTTTTTATTTGTTTGTTTGATACAGAGTCTCACTTTGCTACCCTTGGTAGAGTGCTGTGGCATCACAGCTCACAGCAACCTCAAACTCTTAGGCTCAAGAAATCTTCTTGCCTCAGCCTCACAAGTAGCTGGGTCTATAGGCGCCGGCCACAACAGCTGGATATTTTTAGAAACAGGGTCTCGCTCTTTCTCAGCCTGGTCTGGAACTCCTGAGCACAGGCAATCCACCCTCCTCAGCCTCCCAGAGTGCTAGGATTACACACATGAGCCACCACACTTGGCTTTTTTTGGTTTTTGCTTTTTTTCTCTCTGTGCTTCAGTTTGCATGATTTCGTTCTATGTCTTCAAGCTCACTTATCTTTTCTTCTGCGATGTCAAATCTGCTATTAAGCCCATTCAGTAAATTTTCCATTTCAGATATTATATTTCCAGTATTCCATGTAAAAACAATATCTTTTTCTTCTGCCCTTTTTTACGTTCTGTCTTCTTTTAAATCCTTACACATATTTACGATTACTGTTTTAAGGTCATTGTCTACTGATTCCATCATCTGTGTCACATCTAGGTCTGTTTTCTTGACTGATTTTCCTTCTGTTTATGGATCACAATTTGCTTCCTCTATCGCAGGTCTGAGAATTTTTACTGAATTCTCATATTATGAATGTTACAGTTTTAAGTGTTTGAATTTTTGTCTTTAAAAAGTATTGAAAGTTTGTTTTGACAAACACTAAGTGTCTTACAGATGAGCTTTATCTTTTCGAAGCTTGTTTTTAAATTTATAAGGGGTAATTCTGGGCTAGTTTACCCTTAATATTGAGCCATCACCCTTCTCAGGTCCCTACTGATTACTACAAATGTTCACTAATGTCTGTCTTCTCAAGGTTGATGGAATTTGAATGTTCCCTACCTTTGTGTAAACTCTGGAAGTTGTTCAGCTTACATTTACTTTCTTTTGTTCTTTGATCAACATCATGGTCAAAGAACAAAAGATGTGCAGATTAGTATTCAGCCAAAGATTCTGGGAGGCTCTATACAGATTTCTGGAGCTCTTTTTCTGAATAGCTCCCTCTTCTCAAGTATTCTGGCCCACAAGTTCTATCTGCCTCAGCTTCCCTGAACTCCAAGTTCTATCTCCTCAAATTAGATAACCATACTCTGCTTGAGGCTCTCTCTCTGTGCTGCTCTTTAAAAATCACCTCCATGTTGGAAGCCAGGAAGATTATAGGGTCCACCTTGTTTTCCCTCTCTCAGGGATGACAGTCCTACACTGCCTCTTGTCTCAATATCTGAAAACACGTTTTTCTTATATATATTTCCTAATTGTTTATATTGTGAGGACAAGTTCCACATCAGTTCATTCTTTGTGCCCAGAAGCAGAAGTTTTGGGGTTTTTTGAGATAGAGTCTCATTTTGTCATCCTCAGTAGAGTGCCCTGGCATCATAGTTCACAATAACTTCAAACTCTTGAGCTTAAGGGCTCCTCTTGCCTCAGCCTTCCGAGTAGGTGGGACTACAGGCACCCATCACAACACTCAGCTATTATTTTTAGAGATGGGTCTCACTTTTTCTCAGGATGGTTTCAAACTCCTAAGCTCAAGTAATCCACCCACCTCCCAGAGTACTAGGATTATAGGCATAAGCCACCAAGCCTAGCCTCCAGAAGCTCAAGTTTCTTATCTGGTTCTTTATTTTTTTTTCTTTATATTTTATGTTCTATGGTTTCACTAACATATGTTGGGTGTTGATTCCTTTTTTAAATCTTGCTAGGAATTCACTGGGCTTCTTAGTGACTTCAATCAGTCTTGGAAAGTTTTCAATCATTATTTCTTCAAATATTGCCTCTGCTCTATTCTTTCTTTTTGTTTTGGAACTTTAATTGTTGTGTTATATGGGACTCCTCACTCTATTTTCCATATCTCTCAACTCTCTTCCATATTTTTGACTCATCGTACTGCATTCTGGATTTCTTCTGACCTATCTTCTAAATTACTAATTCTACCAACTGCATCCAATATGCTGTTAGAATCATTCATTCTGTACTAATCTTCTTATTATCCAGCACCCATGAGATTGGTAGATTCCAGATAAATGTAGTGTCTGGTTGCTTGAGAATTACTATTAAAAATAGACCTAACTAATTCTAACACCATACTATACCACAACATACTATAAACTCTGTGTTGAATTGATATTAATATTGAAATGCACTAGTAAAAAGCAAATTAAGATAAAGAAAAGCTTCACTTACTGTAATACTGCATTTATAAAGCTGTTTTACTGTATTATAAAATAGCTTCATGAAAGCAGTGTAAAATTTTAGTTAAATGGCAGTCAATACACTTTCGACTTCACTACCATATATTTTTTTCAACTTCAAGTAACACATATTAGCACTTAAAACTGTTACAGAGAGCACACGAGAGCCATGGGTGTGATATACAAAGCAATGGATAACTGACAGTACAACACACCAAGTTTAAACTCTTGACTTTTTTTGACTGGGCTGAACTCTAGTTGCTTGAGTTCCAGATAATGGGGAGTTTATTGTACTTGGTTCTGTTTCAGATCTACTAGATCACTTTTTATATTCCCTGCAATTATTTGTTTTATATATGTTCCTGATAATTTTAGTCTCTGAAGTCACTGTGAGTCTGTTTCTACTATCTGTTGTTTTTATTGATTCTAATTCATGTGCCTTCTCTCCCTTGTGTGCTTGCTTATTCATTGCCTTTAAAAAATTACTCATGGAGATGTTTGAGGTTTAGGATCAAGATGTCTTCACTGAGGGAGGATTTGCCTTTGCTTTTGTTAGGTGCCTAGGGAAAATATTAGTTTGAGATCAATACAAACTAAATTCAAGGTTTGAAGTTTTCTTTGACTATCTAGGTGAAACAGAAGGTACCAAAAAATGTAAGCACCTTTTTTTTTTTTTGTATGGACCTTTTAAGAAAGGAAAAAACTGTATTAAAATTGTAACACTCAAAATATAATAATAACTAAAGATGAATATAAGTCACACTGAACACTTCTTGTGATTTCAGAAGTCAATGTGACTTGAGGATTACAAATTTAATACGTTTTCCCCCTTTCTTAAAAAGTGTATACATTTTTTGGCACTCTCTGTATATACTCTTTGGGCTACAAATCAAACAGACTTGGCCTTTTTCCTCCTCCTCTGCTCAGAACCAAGGAAACTTTCTTGTAGCCCCTCAGGGATGTGGCAGGGAGGTGTAGGTTTACTTCCATTTCACCTTTATCCTAACTGCATAACACTTTGAATTTTTTAGTTTCATGTGGGTAGGGTCTCCTACTAGACTCTCCACTTTAGCTCACCTCTGAATTTTACCTTCTGAGGCCAGTAACCAAACCAGTGTTCAAATTTGCTTTTATCAGCAAATACCTTCTGGTTAATAGTGGGTTTTTTGTTTCATTTACCACTTTGAGTTTTCACTTCCCATTAGAGTTTGGCCTGGTTCTCTTACTATCTTGTTGTTCTCTGATGCTTTTAAGACGTTTTAAATATTTTATTCAGCATTTCTAGCTGTTTTCAGCAGGAAATTTGATTCAAATAACCTACAATGGCATTTTCCCAGAAACTGAAGTCTGCTTTAAAAAAGAAAAAAAAATTTTTTGAAAGAGTCCATCAAATGGCCTCTCTAAGCAATCCAAACTAGCATTGATTAGAGTTTTCTTTTTTTCTGAGGGGAAGAGCTTATTTTTTGTTTTGTTTTGTTTTTGCAGGCTAATGTGTCTTACCCAAAAAGTATTTGAGAAAGTACCCTATAATATCAGATTTTGTAAGGATTCAAATATCATGCAACTTCCTCATTTCTTAGAAATTATTTTGGAAAGATAAAATCCCACCTTATGTTTAGGTATATGTGACATATAGAGTCTTTCCCAACACTTAAAGTACAGTAGCTATTTAATAAATATCAGTCTTGTCCTCCTCTCTCTCCCCTAGCTCTTTAGCTTAAAAAAAAGAAAAAAGACTATGTTGTTCAGCCACTTAAAATAATATGCCTTGAAAAAATAATATGTGGTTCTATCCCTGCTGAGGTTAAGTGGTAAGTTCTGCGTGAGATTTCTCTAAGTCTCCTCTAGCTCACAGTGGTAATCAGATGAGTTTCACACACACACACACATGAGACCACATAACCTTATAAATGATTACTTTTTACAGCCTTTTATTGTACTGGGAGTGTTATGAAGCATAATGATCAATACATAATAGAAAAAAAATTAATATCCAGGCCAGGTGCAGTGTGGCTCATACCTGTAATCCCAGCACTCTGGGAGGATGAGGTAGGTGGATTGCCTGAGCTCACTGGTTCAAGGCCAGCCTGAGCAAGAGTGAGACCCTGTCTCTGAAAATAGCCAGGTATTGTGGTGGGTGTCTGTAGTCCCTGCTACTCGGGAGGCTGAGGCAAGAGAATCGCTTGAGTCCAAGGTTTGGAGATGCTTGCTGTGAGCTATGACACCACAGCACTCTGTGGAGGGAGAAAAAGTGAGACTCTGTCTCAAAACAAAAAGAAAAAAAAGAAGAAGAAAAATTTTTTAATCTATTTAGAAAATGAAGACTTTCTGGTTCTAGATAGAAATGGTCTTCTATTCATAGAAGGTTTGGGAATTTCTAAGTAAGAAATGAGTAAGAACTAACAGAATCTTTCTTCAGTGACTTGAATGGAGGTAGGCAACCTTTTTACATTAGAATGAGTGTTCCTTTAGGATATGCCTGATGGCCACTATCCAGAGGATGTAGGACTCCTCTACCCTTTAAAATATATCACAACAATGTTTCTAAGATTGAAAGAGGATAAGGAGGTGCAGCAGCCCTCCCCCAACCTCACTACAAATTCCCAGTTATGACCACCATTAAAATGGAGTTCTTTCCCTATCAACTATGCCTTTTAAATCATTGTTATTTTATTTATTTTTTTTTTGTAGAGACAGAGTCTCACTTTATCGCCCTCGGTGGAGTGCCGTGGCATCACACAGCTCACAGCAACCTCCAACTCCTGGGCTTAGGCAATTCTCTTGCCTCAGCCTCCCGAGTGGCTGGGACTACAGGCGCCCGCCACAACGCCCGGCTATTTTTATGTTTTGCAGTTCGGCTGAGCCCAGGTTTGAACCCACCACCTTTGGGATGTGGGGCTGGCGCCCTACTTGCTGAGCCACAGGTGCCGCCCTTAATTCATTGTTCTCCTACTATTCTGGGATATTCTTGCTGTAGCGTTCTGTCCATAATGTTGAAAGAGACTAAGAAAGAAGAAAGCACAAATTCCTAACATTTCGAAGCTAAAGAATTCTTAGACATGGCCTAACAACTCAATACTTCCTTGCCCAAATAACTAAACTGAAAGACCAGAGAGGTTATAAATGCCTGAGGGTGCAGACTACACTAGAAGGCCTGGGTTACGGACTTCCCTGCTATTACACATCTCACTACACTGTGCTGCTGGTTCCCCACATGCCCCTCAGGGCTTTTCCCATCCACAGTTCATATTTGGAGACAGTGATGCAACGGGAGACCTGGAGACCACCTGAATGAAGGTCTTTGCTGCTAGTGGAATTCAGAAGAATTAGAAGGAAATGTGGAGAATGGAACAGAGCTTGGAAGTAAGGGAAGGTCAGGAGTGATGAGCAAGGGAAAGGCATCCGAGGTGGAGGAAAATAATAGTTGAAGTCTCAGTGCAAAGAAAGGATGAGACATGTGGAGGAGGTGGGGCACAAGGACAACAGCGACAATGATCAGCAATGCTAGCTCAGATCAACAGCGCTCAGATAGTGGAGGCAAATTTCAAATAATACTAATTTTCATCTTCTGGCATAAGGAAGATATGGCAGCAAACTAACATTTGAGAAGCCCTATAAAAGAGACACTTTTAGTTGGAGGAGGATAAAGGGGAACATGGATCATCCTTTCTTCAATGAGAAAAAAGAGGCTAGAATTGCCATAGGAGATTCAAATTAGCCCACGGGGGCAATCAGCTACCCACTTTTAACTAAAAGAGGCCAAAGGTTTAGGAAACCTTAAAACAAGGTCTAAAGGAGACACCCTTCAGTCTGGGATGAGTTAAGTTCGGCCCTGCCTGGAGGCAGAGGGAGGGATGAAATGTCCTGTCATAGAGTCTAGAAGTCTGGATCAGGGCCGGTTTGTGGAAACAAAGCATCTCATTATGGAGAGAGGTGGAGAACAGCAGGAAAAATCCCCGACCCATTTGCCTGGGTGTAGAAGTTTCCTGGCTTGGTTAATTTAGACTCCGATTAGGACAAAATAATTTCAGTTAAAACAAAGTAAAAGATTTCCCATGATACTATCATAGAGCTTAGATCTTACAGCTGAGAACTTGCAAGAACAAGATAGACACTACTCAGAGTGGAAACAGACAGAGGGATGAAAATTATTGCTAACTTTGGAAATTTAGGAATCAGCTCTGAGGCTTGGAGCTTGTCAGGGAGGGTTGGTTAAGTTAGGGTCCTCCCAGCCTAGTGGCTAGGCAAGAGCTCACTTCTGGGAATCCATGGTGAAGGCTGGGTGTGTCTGAGCGTGTGCTGAATTCCTGGCTTCAATTACAGACTACCAGGCGGCTCAAGAGTCTGTCATTGTGAGTGTCATCATATTTACAAGAGTCATAGGTCCCCTCTCCAGTAGGATCCAAGAATGAGGGCTTCTGTGTACCTGCCGCCATCTCCCACCACTGTGTGCCATCTGAAGAAGCAGGGTGTGGAGGGAGGAAAGGGTGAGGGTCTCCCTGGTGTGTCTGCTCATTCCCACCAGAGGAAGGAGGAAATGATAGCTTGGAGAATTCACAACTTCCTGGTCAAGGCCTTCATGTTGCAGGCTAGATTAGGCTAGGTTTAACCATGTAATGCTCTCACTCTCAGAAAATCTTCAAGAGGGAGAGATTGTTATTTATCTGGGTTGGAGGCAGAAGCCTGGATAGAAGCATCTCTCAAATTTCCTTTCTATTAAAATACTCTATGATATTTTTCTGGTCTATGAATTGTCTGCTGCCTGTTAAAATCTATTTAAATCCTTCACCTGCAAACATCCTGGGGGATTCAAAAGAGTATGGGTGCTCTGTAAGTAATTGTTCCTAGGCTCAGCCCCTGGAGATGACATTAGAAAACCAATAGGTCTGGGGAACCAGCTTCTCCCCACAGAGTGAAACTCCCGAACAACCAGCCCCACATTCCTCTCTGACTCATGCTACCAACCCCCACTGTGCCCTGCAGGTCAGTGGCTGGGAACCCTGCCACCTCTAGGAGAACTGCAGCTGGAATAAGATGTCTATCCTGATAGCCAGGACTCACCTCCTCCCATCCCCAGCCCTGGATTACTCCCTGGCCCGTGCCCCAGGTATAAGATACTGTCAGTGGCAAGAAGAGGATAGTCGATAAGGAATCTACCCTTGGGCTGCCAGCCTCACCAGGAAGATCAGATCACAGGCTTTGTGGTTCCTCTCTGATTCCTCCTTTTACCATAGCATAGCATCCTCCCAGCTGAGAAGGAAGCACTTTTCATCATCCAAGCTAGTGGATGTGCCACTACGGCACCATGTGCCAAGTCCTACGCTAAGTGGTAAGTTTACATTGGTGCACAAAATAGATATGAGCCTTGCATGTAGCTTACTGTCTGGTGGTGGAGGCCACCATTAAACACATTCACAAAGGCAATCAGCGTTACAAAGAAAAATGAAACAAATTTACCTTACTTTACCTTTGGATACCTGCACAAAGTCATTCATACGCTCACTTGCAAACATGTCTTTTTTGTCTACCTCCAATGCTCTTTCCAAGTGTTTCTGTCAAACCCACAGGAACTATGGAGTCTGCAAAAATCTACAAAGTGGCTCATCCACAGGTCAGAAATAAAACATTGACCTCATGCCAGTGTGAAAATTCACCTTTGGCTATTGGTCTAGATATAAAACTCATATCAAAATTGGTCACAAAATTCCCTTTGCACATTTGAGTTGAATAAACTCTATCTTCACTTCCTCACACCATCGACCTCTGAAGTAGAAGTTTTCCCAAAACTTTGGGGGAACCAGAGGTATATGCAGCCATAGGGAAGAGAGGCCCACGGGGTTTAAGTCACCCCAGCTTCCTCTCTCTGTGTCCTTCTCTGAAATTACTGAGTCTTAAGCCTGGAGTCAGCTCTGACTGCCCCTCCATTCCACTGCCTCCAAAATCTGCAGGCAGCTGTTAATTAACCCCATTCTGTGGCTCCTCAGCTACACACGTTTCTTCAACCAGCTCAGTAGACCACTCTGCTGGGAAGTTCTGCTTTGGTAATTCTATTCCTTCTTTCCCCACAAAACTTGCTTCTTTTCTTGCTTTACTTTTTAAAATTGCCAAAGGAAGAAGTGGATACATTATACCAGTTTCCTCTTCATGCGAGTTTAAACAGTCTATGGAGAATGACTACCTCTTCCTTCTAAGGAAATCCCCAGCAGAGGGCCAAGGTAGGAATATCATAAACACTTTGGAAGAGAGAGCTGGAACTCTCCTTCTGTGTGGTCAGTTTGCATAACCCGGGCTGGGAAAATCCAAAAGCACTTTCTAGGCGGTACTTCCTTCCCTCAAGTATGATCAGTCCAGAAAAGTGAAGGTCAATGATCAGACAGCAGATGCGAAAGTTTCTTTGCTTCACCATGAAACCTTATTATACAAGAAAAATGGGTAGACTGAAGGATACCAGAAGAGTGAGGGTTAACTTCCACAGGTTGTTCTACGATCCTAAAGTGGAACCAGCAAAATGAACTGTGATGTCCACTTGGCTGAATAATTACAGCTGAAACTTAAACAGTAGTTTAGAAAAAAACTAGATGTTAGGCTTACATCGTCACTGGTCTTTGTAGTTTACCTCATGTTAGTGGAGCTCCTTAGTCAGGTAGTAGAATTCCAAAAAGCTCAATCCCTTTTTCTCGAAAGCTAAGAGGAAGAAAAAAAGTTTAGCCTCCCTGAAATTATTTATGTTCCTGCCTTCAGCTAGGAAGACACATCTTAGGTTGATCCTCTAAGTCCTTTACCAATTCCATCCCAGTCTCTTTACCAAACTCATTTCCCTGCAAAGACTCTACTTCTCACAGTCTTCCGTCAAAATCCAGCTCAAATCATGTCCTACAGAGAGTCTTCCCTGTTCCCTCCTATCAACTGAGATTACTTCTTTGCTCCAGTTTTACCTAATCATTTAGCTTCTACCATATTTATTTATTTATTCGTGTTTTTGAGAGAGGGTCTTGCTCTGTTCCCCAGGCTAGAGTGCAGTGGTGTTATCATAGCTCACTGCCACCTCAGTACTCCTGGGCTCAAGCAATCCGTCACAGATCAGCCTCCTGAATACCTAGGACTGTTTTTGTTTGTTTGTTTGTTTGTTTTTTGGGTTTTTCTTTTATAGAGATAGGATCTCACAATGTTGCTCAGGCTGGTTTCAAACTCCTGGGCTTAAGTGATCCTCCTACGTCAGCCTACCCAAATTGTTGGGATGACAGGCACGAGACACTATGCCTGGCCTATTTATTTATTTTTTAGAGAAAGAGTCTTACTCTGTCATCCAGGCTAGAGTGCAGTGGTGCAATCATAGCTCACCACAGCCTTGAACCCCTGGACTCAAGTGATCCTTCTGTCTCAGCCTCCTGAGCTGCTAGAACTAGAGGCATGAGTCACCATGCCTAGCTAATTTCTTAGAAATTTCTTTCAGAGACAATGTTGCACTATGTTGCCCAGGCTGGTCTCCAACTCCTGATCTCAAGCTATTCTTCTCACCTCAGCCTCCCAAAGTGCCTCAGGATTACAGACATGAGCTACCATGCCAGGCCTAGTTTCAACAATATTTAATAGCACAAAGCCTGCATTTGTGTACACATACATGCATATATTTCTATAGGAATATCTAGTTTCCCCACTCCACTCCTCTGGGTTCTTCAGTAAATGCTAAAATTGTTTTGAGATGGACTAATTGCCCATCACTGAATGATAGGCAAAACTCTTCCATATCAAGTTCCGAGAGATGGACCAATGGTGAATAGCAATGCCGACCACGGGGAGAGTGGCTAACAAGAAGGTAAGTCCTGATTCTGCACTCCATCAGACTTCCACACTTTCAACGTCGTTTGGGAACATTTGATTAAGTAATTTCCAGTATCAGGTCCAGCTCTAAACTCCCACTGAGAAAGAGCATTGATTGAGTATAAGCTTTACACCGGGAGAAGCGAGGTAGCTTACAGCAGTGTTCGTGGAGGGAAGGAAAGGTTGAAAGGAGGGACTGAGGCAAGAAGTAAGGGATTGAGAGACTCCATGGGTTCTAAATCTCTCCTCATGGCCATTTGCTAAAGTTGGTTGATTTTCCAAGCAGGAAAAAGCCGTCAGTGATTTCTCTGACTGGAGGAACCTTGGGGATAGCTACAGAGTTAATAAGAAAGTAATACCAACATAGGGAAGTCCCCTGTAAGATGGACAAGATACGGAGAAACTCAGAGAATCAGTGCCGGAGCCATCACGCATCAACGCTGCAGAGGATGAGGGTTAAGGACATTTCTGGAAGCCAGTCAGGCAAGACTTTCTGGAGGAGGAAAGGGAGAGGAGATAATAGACCAGAGTTTGGTAAGAAGGAAGCTACAGGATTGCTACAGAGGAGCAGAACTGAAGAACCCAGCCATGTGCACCTTCAGATGTGAGGGAGGTGACTATGGACAAGGGAAACAATTGAACAGTTTCTCTCAGAATGAAAAGGCTTTGGTGGGAATCAGGGAAACTGAGCTGGTGAGTTGCAGATGGGAGAAACTGGTAAGAGATCCAGGTTTAGATGTGTCTTTTCTTAAATATATGAAACATCAGCACGCCAAAGAAAATTCCTTTCTTCACCTCCTACCAACAAGCAAATGGAAGCACAGCTGTCAGCCCTTCCTCAGGTACCTGACAGGAAAGGTGTGACTCCACTGTAGCATAAAGCGACAAGCTTGATGGCAAGAGTGAAATGAATACCTCCAAGTAAATACATTGCCCTTTTTGCTCACATACAAAATCCTGTAACTGATCCTGTCCCCAGAAACCAGTTTCTTCACATCTTCCGCTGTCTCTGCCTTGATCCCAGTTTCTCCCACTGCACAGACATCCCTTCAAACTCCCTTTGCCAAACAGGAAAGAGGACCTCATGCCCGTCCTCAAAACTTTCCAAGGGTGAATATGTTTTCAGGTTCATCAAATTGATTCTCAAGCCTGTCAGTTTCACATTCAGTCTAACTTATATTATTGTAGATGCTCTAGTCTGACCAGAGACTGAGGTGGAGAATTATCCCAAGACTGATTTGGATGGAGCAAGATGGTGACACAGTTAAAGAAGCAAATGTAAGGATAAAATAAATAATAGCAACAACAAAAATGGCTCTGTTCCCCAAATTAATTTGTATTTCTTGAGCACATCTTATGCAAAGTATTATGCTAAGCCCAGGAATATAAAGGGATATACACTTTAAAAATATATAATCTCGATCCTACAATTCCTCTACTAGGTATATATCCAGAAGACCAAAAATCACATTATAACCAAGATATTTGTATCAGAATGTTTATTGCATCCCAAGTCATAATTGCTAGTCATGGAAGAAGCCCAAGTGCCCATCATTGAATATTTTACAT
>CAUYRH010031990.1:0-11960 GCA_963574655.1 Perodicticus potto
AAATCGCTGTGCATTGCCAAGTGCTCATCCACTCCGACAATTCACTCTGCGAAAGGTCCAGTACTCCCTCCCTCTCACCTGCTGACTGGAGAGTGATGAACTACGGAACCGTCGCCGCCGCCATCTTCCAGAACCCCCCAGTTACAGTAAATTTTGAAGTCAAGAAGTCTAAGTACTCCAAATTTGTTCTTTTTCAAGCTTGTTTCAGCTATTCTGGATTTCTTAAATTTCCTTATAAAATTTAGGATCTGAAAAACAGGAAGGTGGGATATTGATAGGGATTGCACTGAATTTATAAATCAGGTTGGGGGGGTAGGTATTTCCATCTTAACAATATTGAGTCTTCTAATCTGTGTACATGGAATGTTTATTCTTTTACCTAGTTCTTTAATTTTATTCAACAGTGTTTTATAGTTTTTATCCTAGTATGCATGTATTATACTCCTCTTGACAAATTTATTTCTAAGCATTTTACTCTTTTAGATGCTATTGTAAGTGGTATTTTTAACTTCCAGGATCTTTATTACTAGTACATAGAAATATGATTGATTTTTTTTATGCTAATCTTATATCCTGCTGTTTTGCTCAACTTGGTCTCTGTCATTTTTTTTTTTTTTTTGGTAGAGACAGAGTCTCACTCTATCGCCCTCCGTGTCTCTGTCATTTTGAAAACTAGTTCCACGCATTTCCAAAAGTCCCTGGCTGGGGAAAGGTAGTATGTTGCCCAAAAGAGAATCCCAATTGAAGAGAGCTCATGCATGGTCTGAAATTAAGGGTTGAATTTCAAAAAACTAAATAGTTCTGTCTAATTAAAAAACTGGAGGCCTTAGCATTGTCAATTGTCAAGCTGGAAATTGGTATCGATGGAGGAGGCGAGATGGGTGGCAGGGATATACGCCAGAGAGTGGACTTACAGCACTCGTGGTTACCAGTGAGTGCTAACGAGAAGGAAAGGTCGGAGAGAAATTTTTTATAATGAGGATGGCAGAAAAATCGTAAAGTATTTTATACTACATTTTTATTTTACGCTGTGCACAAGAATCCCAGGATTATAACTAATCCTTTAGTCAGAGCCTATGATACCTTTCTGTATATTCTACATTGACAAATAAAGAAACTGTTTTTCCTTGATTTAGGTAACTTGAGATCATAAGAATATTAATCTGGAGTGGTTTGGGAATAAAATACTTCGGTTAATCTTATTCTATGTATTTGAAGGGAGAGCCACTACTGTGTTACATGGTTTACTGATTTCATGGAAATGGAATATTATAAAATGTGTTTACATTAAACCTTTTCTGGACTAAAGAGGCAATATGGTAAAGTGTCCATAATAAAGAAGAGGAGGAGAAAGGGAGAGAAGCAAATGCTCTAGGAAGGGTTTTTCATAGATTATTATATGTTAATGATATAAATACGTTATATGTTATGTCTACGAACAGGGACTTTACTACCATTGGCCTATCTCACAGATGAGGGAGCATAAATTCAAGGACGTTTAGACACTCTCTTGAGTATTCCATCTAGTAAGTTGGTAAAATGAAGTCCCTGATTCCAAAGCCTTCTTATTTCCACTGTCCTGTGCTGCTTTTCAGGACAGCTGTGCTGCCCAGCTCCCGGACTGCTGGTCTCCCAGATCACAGTGCGATCGGCGTCTGCTAGAGTCGGCAACACAGAGCCCCGGAAGGGAAAGGAGACTCAGGTGAGAGTTCTGTGAACAGGAAAGTCACCTTTTCTGAGTCAGAGTTTCCACACCGTACAAGAGGGATCCTCACATCACCCCTTGACTACTGAACAAGTCTTCGTTGTGAACTAGGGTAGATCATAGGAAAGGGCTTTGTAAGAATACAAAGGCAGATCAGAGTCAGCAATGGTGAAGAAGAGACAGGATTGACAGCAATCTCTCAGCCTGTCCCTGATAGTCATCACCTTCTAGAGGCCTGTGCTGCTGTTGGTGTCCACAGAGTCTTAGTTAATAGAATGCTGATGCCGGAGGGTTTGCTCCTAGGAAATTCTGCAGAATGAAAGCCTCCAGGAACCCAAGGCCGCCCAGCCATATCCAGATTCTGTATTTAAAGGTGGATTCTTGGATGACAGCTGGAGAGGCTGTGCTTGACTGGGAGTCTGGCAAGCTGCTTAGTATCCTCCTTGAAGAGGAGACAAAAAGATCTTTCATAGCGTGTTCTGTCAGGGGTCTGCAGCACACACGAAAGATTGCCCTATTTGTTATATTTATTGGAGATATTATTATTTGTTTTATGCCATGTGCAAGGAGGGACAGAGCTATAATCTATTGATCATTTAGTTTTATGAAGTTCTCAAATGGGTGATCTGGTATTTTCTGACAGAGAGGCTATGGTTCCTGAACACCAGTAATAAGGTTGTCATGTCATTTTCTTCTCGGGCTTTTATTGCTTTTTATCTCTTTGCTGATGTTACTGTCTCCAACCTCACCTCCCCCCTTGCAACTCTCTGTTGTGTGGTTTTTTTTAAGTCTTGAGGCCAGGTTTAGGATGAGCTTGAGTAATCTCACAGAACCCATCCTAGTCACCTGCACCTAGTTCGTGCTTCGTCCTGTGAGACGATCTGCCCGCTGCAGCAACTATGACAGTCTTCAGAGTAAACCCTGCAATTCAACTGGGGGAGAAATAGGTCAGGGAAGCAGAGACCAAATGTTCATTTTGCAGCCATGGTGTGAGCAGATGGATAACAGAATGAGGTGGCTCTCTTTGTGGGCCTTGGTTTTTTGTGAACTCTTTCAGGATCTCCTGAGATTGAGGCCCCCTTCGAGATCCCCAAGCGTCTTGAGCAGATGAACATTGATGCTGTTTAAAGAAAAGGCACCAAACTTATGACCCTTCTGTCTGCTCCATTGTCACGCAGAGAATAGATTTGACGAGATCGTTCCTTTCTCACTCTTCTTTATCTAGGAATATGCTCAAGATCACACAATCTTCTTGGAAAACACTGCTGAACAGCTTGGCTCTCAACTGGTGACGAATTGCTTCGGGTGGTCACTGGTGGCCCCAGCATGGATGAAGGCCATCATTCAACCAGGTGGCTTCGAGTCTTTCATAAGCTGGCCACGTATCCTTTGCCCCCATAGAGCACAGAGTCAGGAAGGAGAAGCTGTTTAAAAAAAAAGAGTGTGCCTTTAAGGAAGAGATCGGAAGGTGGCAAAGACAGCAGAAAGATCAGCAATGGCAGCCGGTGTCCAGGAGAGTGAAGAGTTAAGCGCAAATGACTGTGGGAGGCTGGTGCTATAGCGGGAACAACTGCCTAATGTCTTTCAACCAGCCTGTTTAGCAAAGCTTCATTATGGCCGTAATTGTGTGCTAGCACAGCACAGCACACGGACGGAGCACGCTTAGTAAAGGTATGATTGTATTGCCTGCTGCCACGCCAATTACTGGATATTAATGGCAGGATGGCACGCATATGCCGGAGCTGGGAAGCAGAAGGTTAATAGACGAACAGCACCAGAAGAGCCCATTTATCAGTTTCTATTTATCTCTCCTTGGGAGGTGGCAGGTTTACAGTAAATACCTTCTGTCCTCCTAATTTCCTAATGATGGGGATAATGATGGAGAATGGTGAAGTCATTAACTGGGACAGGCTCTGTGCATCACTCTGTCAACCACGTCTCCCCAAGACCCAAAATGAGAAGTGATGGGCCCCAGCTGTTCACCAGAATCCGCGCCCCTCCTCCCATCCCTGCCTCTCTACACGGCAGGCTTGGGAAATGGTTCTCCAGATGAGGAAGATGGAGGCCGGGGTGGGAGGAAGAGGAAGAGGCGAGCAGGGTTCTTCAGACTGGAGGGCAGCTCTTCTTGGTACTCACCCTTGCACAGAACCTGCCGGAAAGCTTCCCCAGCGAAGCCACCGCTCCTGTGATGTGCACGTAGAATCAGAGAATGAACCAGCAATTCGAGTGAGTGTGCTGGGAGCAGTGGGACAAACCCATTTCACCAAAGGGTCTTCCTCGCAAAGGCACACGTATAAAATTCATTTTCCTACCTAACCTCTCAAAGAATGTGAGAGACTAGAGGAGAATTCCTTTTACAGAGGTGAAGGGTTTTGATTTAAAATCCCGAAGGTGGAAGAAAACAGCTCAGACTGGCTTGGCTGTGCTTGCTTACTCATTCCTAATACTGTCACGAGATATCTATTTCTTTTAACTGTTTATAAATAGAATGTTTCAATTTTTAGTTATTTCCAAAAAATAACTATTGCAGTAACCTAATTTTGCCTCAGTAGTTCACAGAGCCCTGGAAAAACTATTTCTTTATTTTAATTTTTGTATTTGGGAAGCCCATTGGGTATTTCTAGAGTTTGCTCGCTTATCAGGGAAACCTGTTATTTTACCCGTGCATGTTAGTGTTATTTGCTAGGAAATAATGGAGAATTACTTAACCCAAGAATAGAAAATGGGATAGTATATCCTAAGGCCTTGTGGAAATCTCACGGTTGGAGATATAGCCAGTCCTCAGGAATAGACTAAGAAAATTGGCATACATATTATTAGCCCTTTCTTTTTCTTATATGTCTTGCTGCTTTCTATCCATTTGCTTTTTCTGTCTATAAACCTATGTTCTACTGTCCTCAGAGGGCGAGATGGGAAAGAGAGCGGCTTGTAGCACTCTATTTTTTTTTTTTTTTTGTAGAGGCAGAGTCTTACTTTGTCCCCCTCGGTAGAGTGCTGTGGCGTCACACAGCTCACAGCAACCTCCAACTCCTGGGCTTAGGCGATTCTCTTGCCTCAGCCTCCCGGGTAGCTGGGAGTACAGGCACCTGCCACGATGCCTGGCTATTTTTTTGTTGCAGTTTGGCCAGGGCTGGATTCGAACCTGCCACCCTCAGCATATGGGGTTGGCACCCTGCCTGCTGAGCCACAGGTGCCGCTCAGCACTCTGTTTTATTATTTCAGGTCCAGATCCTGAAGACAGACCCAAGCGACTGAACTGTACCCACCTCCCGTTTCCAGGGTGACACTCCAGCCCAGGTTTTCCTCCTGTGGCCCAGGCGTGGGACTCAGCCCTATGATCACATGTACTGGAGGCATCATCCGAGAAGTGAAACCGTGCTCCACAAGGACAACCGACTCAGGGACGGTACCCCTAGGCACCTCGTGGTAAGAAGAGGGAGAGTCCTGTCAAGGTTTACCTCTTGGGAAATTGACTTCAACCACACGTAATGGTGATACGGGCTCTTAATATCAGACCGGCATCAAATCTCTGTTTTTGTTTTGTTTTGTTTTTATAAGTACAGGGTCTTGCTGTGTTGCCCAGGCTGGTCTCAAACTCCTGGCCTCAAGTGATTCGCTTTTCTCAGTCTCCCAAAGGGCTGGGATTATAGGCGTGAGCCAGCACACCTAGCCCCCGTCGTGATCTTGTACTTGTTAGCTATGCAAGCACTTTTCACTTCTCTGTGGTATCGGTTCTGTGACAGGGCTGATAGTATCTCCCTGCACTACTAAGGGGGACCTTGTGAGAATTAAATGAGGTGATGTCTCCGGACTGCTCCATCACTGCCTGGTGGAGAGAAAGCTTCCTTTACATGTGTGAGCTGCTCTAGTCGTGGGTATGAGTTTTTCAACTCTGACAAGCTTCTGTTCTCCTAGGCGAACCGCTCATTTATGGCACACACTTGCTACACTGAATTTTCGGAAGTGTCCATGGACTTACTTCTCAGCTTACGTGGGCTCATCGTCACTCCCGACAAGAGGTGGAGTTAATTCCTTTCCTCTTGGATTTGAGTAGGCTTTGTGACTGCCTCGAGGAACAGGATGCAGCGGGAGGGACGGCAAGGGATGCTAGATCATCAGATACGATGTGACTTTCACCTTCTTGGGGCCAGCTTCGCAGCCGCAGGGTCCGTGTAGCCACACAAGGCCCTGCACTCAGAGGGGCCCCGAGCTTGGATAAATAGACTGCTGCTGTAGTCTTGAAATTCTTACTAAGTTTTGAATGAGGGGCCCTTCCTTCTCATTCCACTGGGCCTCACAAATTATGACACCAGTCTTGTTTCTGCTGGGCTGTCACTTGGGATACATACCTCGGTGTCCCTGAAGTCCAGCTACCTAAAGACACCAGTTGTCCTGGAGATGACACGAGAAGTCACGTGGAGATTACACAAGGATAGAGAGTGTTCTCAGAGAAGAGAACCCTCTCCTCCCTTTTGAGGAGGCACATTTACACGGACATTGGAAGGATGAATAAGAGCTAATTGCGCCAATGTCGGGGGAACGGGGTTTCTGGCAGAGGCTGGAGTGTTGAACAGGCCCTGAAGTCAGAAAGGGCTCTGCGTGTTGGCTCAGGGCCAGGGACTGTGTTAGAGGAGTCTTTCTGTAACCGGTGGAAAGTTTGAATAGTCAGGCCTAGAGAAATATAAAGAAAACTTAAGGAAATATTTCTATCTATGTTTTCAAGGAATTAAGGTGTAGAACTTCTATTTCTGGACTTCCAGCCTCTGTTTTCTTTCCCTCTGTTCCTCCCTTTCAATATTTTTACTTCTGTGTCCTATAAGACTTTTAGTAGAAGTTCCTTTTTTGGAAGTTTTTTTTTTTTTTTAAAGTTAGTAATCCAGCTGGGTACGGTGGCTCATACCTGTAATCCTAGCACTCTGGGAGGCCCAGGTGGGTGGATTGCCTGAGCTCAGGTGTTCCAGACCAGCCTGAGCAGAGCAAGACCTTATCTCTACTAAAACTAGAAAAAATAATCTGGTGTGTGGTGGGCATCTGTAGTTCCAGCTACTGGGGAAGCTGAGGGAAGAGGATGACTTGAGCCCAGGAGTCTGAGGTTGGTGTGAGCTATGATGACACGACCCTCTACCCAAAGTGCCAGAATGAGACTCTGTCTCAAAAAAAAAAAAAAAAATTAGTAATCCTGGATACTAGAGATAAAAAACCAAAACATTGTTTTGGGTTAATATAGGAAAAACATCAATGACTAATTCAGATGCTTCTGTAAAGTAATAATTAGATAGTATAGCATTCACTGACATCCAAGCTGTAAACCCTCCTTTCCATTTGGTTCATCCATTGAGTTAATACGAGTCTGTAACGTTCCGACGCTGTGGCCTGCCTGGTTCTGGGCACTGGGAACACTCTCTGCACCCTGGAGATATTACCAATCTAGACTGTGAGTACTGCTGGTGTTTGACTCTGTGGCCTGAAGTTCACTTTGGAAACCGTCCTCACTGCGACAGTGTCGAGAGGTGGGCCTTTAAGAGGCGATGAGGGCTTGGGGGCTCTCCTTCGGTGCACAGATTAACACTGTTACTTCGGGAGCAGCTTCCCATAAGCATGAGCTCGGCCCCCTTTTCTCCCTGCCCCATGCACCCCTCGCCCTTCCGCTTTCTGCCACGCCACGGGATGATGGGGCACAAAGGCCCTGCCGGATGTGAGACCCTCGAGCTCAGATTTCCCAGCCTCCTAAACTGTAAGAAATAAAACCCCTTTCTTAATAAATTAGTCCATTGTAGGGGTTCTGTTACTGCAGAACCAAACAGACTTAGCCAAATACAGATTGTAGACAAAATAGGGGCAGGTGAGGCGGTAATTAGACAGTCATCAGACAGTGCAGGCTGTGAAGGGGATCCAGTACGGACACATCCAGGTGGATTTAGGAGGGAATCAAGGATTATTTTCACCATTACTGAATGAGGTAACACGGACCTTATCATTTCAGAGAAAATGTTACTATGGCTTATTTACTTCGTGGTTTACCTGTGATCACTGTTTCATCTTAGATTGCGTCTTCCTGGCTCTGGGATATGTGTTTGGGCAAATGATTACAGACACAAATCTTCCATAAAATACTAGTAGCCAAAATGAATTGCAAAAGGTAACACGAATGACATTTGGACGCTTTGCTGTTTGGAGATTCTGTGTGGGAAGGTGCCTAGCACGAAATCTAGTAGGAATGCATTAATGATTAGTTTCCTTTTTTCTTTTTCTTTCTTTTTTTTTTTTTTTTGCAGTTTTTGGTCAGGGCTGGGTTTGAACCAGCCACCTCCAGTATATGGGGCTGGCGCCCCACTGCTTTGAGCCACAGGCGCCGTCCATGATTAGTTTCTTTGTTTCTCCTTTTTCTCTTTTACGGGTATGGAAGGTGGATTGGGTTCAGAAACAGGATATTGAGAATAATATGAACACTACAAAAGGTAGAAAGTGGTAAAATTGACAAAAAAAGGTACAAAGTCAGGACTTGGCTATTTTCCTCTGAGTTTAAATTCCTCCATTCTGAGTCATAATCTGTGGCTATAATTTACACATTGTGAAAATGTTTTCAAAGACTTCATGAGTATTCTTTAGAATAGGAAATAAAATAAATTAGTGGGAAATACTCCCTCTAAGTAATAAAAATTTCCCTTTAAATATCTGTTTTCTGACATTAGAATAATTTCCTTGAATTACTCTTGAAATTATCTTTTTTTAAAAATAAATAAGATATCTAATTGTGTTACCAAACTGCACATTAACCTTTTCTGGGGGAAAAACAATTTTTATCTTAGAATACATTTAGCACTTTAATTATGTGCTTTAAACACTTCCCTACAGATGCCAAGCAGCTATTTATTTACTGGATTTTTTTTCTAAGTCTCTGGTTCTTTACACAGATGAGCTTTATTTAAACATATGATGAAAATCAAAAACACTTAAAGCTTGTTTCAAGAATGTTTCCTTGATAGCTTCTCCTTCATCTAAGACAAGGGGTCTCAAATGTGAAAGAAAGGGGGATTGAGGTTATTCGAATTACCTGGGGCAGCTTTTCAAGATATCCCTTCCCCAGATTTAGAAGCACCGGATTTAGAAGAGAAACTCCTGGCTCTTCGAGCTTCCCCAAAGACCTTTATTTAACCTCAGGACGGAAGGCTAGAGATTGTTCCTATGAGATTGCTTCTCAGATACCCAAACCATGGTGAAGGATCCGAGCTCTGACTCAGATGGCTGCCTGGGCCCCAAACTCAGGTTACTACTTTCAGCATCATAATCTCAGAAAAGTGATGAAGGGGCCACAGTGACGGGCCACCCAGATCCTCCTTTGGAATTAGAGGACTGCTTCCTCAGAAGTGCGCCCAGCAGGTGGTTCTCAGCTGTCATCATCTTCAGGAAGGCTCAGGGAATGGAGCACTAGAGCAGGCCTTAATATCTTGAGTCTGAAAAACTCCATCAGAAGACTATGTCCCACGGGAGGGAGGGATACCAGCATCACTTAGAATTTCAGTGGTGGCTGTCACTTAGCACGGCCGAGGGTAGGAGGTGCCCACTGACAGCCCAGGGCACGGCGGGAGTCCACAACCACAGTGGCCAGGTGGGTACGTCAGGATCAGAAGCCACATGGACATAATGACAGCACTGCCTGGGGTGGGGAGGACGAGGAGCCCGGTGAGGCCCCAGCTCCCCCACTTGGCCTCATGCGTGTCAGTGCTCGGTACTGATTTAGAAGGTTTAAGTACAATTTATTAAACATCTTCAGATGCTTTTCTGGGGCATACTTTTGAACAGCTTTGGAAAGGTGGGGGTTGAAAGTCCACTATTTGCATCCTGTGGAGAAGTCTTATGATAACGGTCCCTCACCCCAGATGCTATGGTTGGGACATCAGTTAATGTCACTGATGACATTAAGTACCGGTCAATCCAGGCATAGGAGCCAATGCAAGTACAGGCGTCCACTTCATTACCAGGTGCTGTTTGCTCAGTTCTTATTGGTCGACTGTACCCAGTGAATTATTTGGGAGGAGTATTTAAAGATATATGCAGAACAAACCAACGAATAAACCGCTTTCCTTCGCTCCTCGTTACTGAGACCGAAAGCCACACCTCAGAATGAGCCGGGCACTTTCATGATAACCATCGAGAGAGACAGTAGCAGCCACAGAGCCCTGGCTGATTCCGAGGAGGTGTTAGAAGCAGTCTTGCTCAAACCTTATTCTGCAGCTAAGAACACGGAGGCCCAGAGAGCTTAAATAACTCGCAGTCGGTAGGTTTTCAACCGCAGCTGCTATGACCTCACTCCACACCCGTTCTTCCTCGCAGAAACACACCTCCTGCTCTCTCGTTCCCACTGCATAGTGCAAAAAACACTATATGCAAACTTTAGCCAGCCCAGGTCGGATATGCTTTTGTGGATGAAAAGAAAAGGGAATTTGGAAGATAGTGTTTTTTTTCCAATAAAACACGGAACCATGCACTGTGATTTCAGTTGATGTGATTGTATGAGTCTGGGGTTAGATGAAAAGTCACGGTGAAGTGTTGTGGGGGAAACGGGATGAGAAGTGTGTGGGCACAGGCGACATTGATCCAACGAGGCTTCGAACTGGACTCTACCGGGGCTGATAAAAGGCTCGCGTGCTCCTCCTCCGCTGGTCGCACTTCACCACCTCTCGGAGATGGATACACACCGACCAGGTAGGCTGCTGGGCTCCCTGAGACCCCGGTGTGTCTTGTTCACTGTTTCATCTCTCAGACACGGGACAGTGCCTGGTACATGGTAGATGTTCAATATTTATCTAATGAATTATTGTGCAGATGATTAGGAACCCAGATAAACACAGATAAAATACAGTTTCTAGGAGTTTAGAAGGAGAGAAATCGCTGTAGATTGTAAGCATTTGGGGAAACTTCACTGCAAATGAGAGTTTGAGACGGCAAAGCAGGGGCCCACTGACTATGCAGAAAGACGTTCCCCTGGGGGAGGGGCAGGGACCCAACCAAGGAGGCTGGGCCTTGGCAAGGTGTGTCCCATATTCCAGGGACAAGGAAAAGACGAGTGTCGCTTCATTTCTTTCTACTTGGAGTAATATATGTTATTTACAAGGCTGAGTGCGAGTTTCTAAGGCCTTGATCCCTAGGCTGGCCCCGGAGCTAGAAAGTGCCCCTGAAGTTTATGGGCAAGACTGGCACCGGCTGGCCTCTCGGTCCGTCTCAGGCCTCAGGCTGCCCCCTTCTTGTCTTCTGTGGTTGTGTTTGGCATGTGGTCGGATGCCAGAGTATAGAAGTAAAGGGCCAATTCTAGCTTAGATAGAATACTATTTTGAAAAGAATCACCGGAGTTTGAAGATGAGCTAAAATACTTTTTTTAAAATAAAAAGTTGGTGTAATCTTCTGAGGATTGGGCATTCTGAATCTATATGTGGACATCTGCTCGCCTGTTCCTTAAACGTCGCTCACTCCTGTCTCCTCTAAGGGATTTGTAAGCAGGGCAAAGTGAGAGAGGGCGGGAAAATAGTTCCTTAATATTATTCACCCCCTCCCCGGGGGCCCACATCTTTGATAGCCCCTGTAGTGTTTTATTTTGTGGATCACTGAAGACAATACGATTTTCAGTGGGGAATAGGAAGGCTGTTCTTGCTTTGGTTCCTCTTGTACAGTCTACTGGCCGTTAATATATGGAAACCAGAGTCACAGAGCAAATGTTTATGTGCAATAACTCCAGACTCCTTTAGGAGCAAAATGGTCACGACTGAGTTGTAAGTGGATGTGTCAGCTTATTCAGCAATTGCCTCCTCAGCTGGGAAACAGCAGGTGTGACGTAAATCAAGATGTACATTAAGATGGTATAAAACGTGTGAATTCTAAACAAGGGAAATTCACATCAGCCACCACGCAAACCACATGTGTGACAACTTACAGAAAGATGGAGGGTATCCAGAAACGCAGACAGACAAAGGGACCGAAAGAGACCTTTTACCCCAATGCAAATAAGGTACAAAACGACTGTGTTGTCTCATTTCCTTTTTATTTTTTTTTTATCTTTTTTGAGACAGAGCCTAAAGCTGTCACCCTGGATAGAGTGCTGTGGCATCACAGCTCACATCAACCTCCAATTCCTGGGCTCAAGAGATTCTCCTGCCTCTGTCTCCCAAGTAGCTGGGACTACAGGCACCCGCCACAACACCCGGCCATTTTTTGGTTGCAACCGTCATTGTTTGGCGGGCCCGGGCTGGATTTGAACCTG
>CAUYRH010031991.1:0-38564 GCA_963574655.1 Perodicticus potto
ACGGATCAAAAATGTTCTCACATAGTAATGAGAAAGTCTCTTGAATGTTATCGCAATCAGGTTGATGAAAATATCTCCGATTGTATCTGAAGCCTGCACACTGTACCCCATGATTGAATTATTGTACACAGCTATGATTCAGTAAAAAATAAAATAAAAATAAAAAAATTAAAAAAAAAAGATTCTACCAAAAAGAAACCAGCAACACATCAGAAATATTATACACCATGACCAAGTGAGTTTTATCCCAGGGTCTCAAGGCTTGTTCAATATACATAAATCTATAAATATAATTCATCACATAAACAAATTAAAAAACAAAGACCATATGATTCTCTCAATTGATGCAGAAAAAGCTTTCGATAATATCCAGCATCCTTTCATGATCAGAACACTTAAGGAAATGGATAGAGAAGGGACATTTCTTAAACGGATAGAGGCTATCTACAGCAAACCTAAGTATTGAATGGAATTAAATTGAAATCATTTCCACTCAGATCAGGAACCAGGCGAGGCTGCCCATTGTCTCCACTGCTTTTCAACATTGTAATGGAAGTCTTAGCCATCGCAATTAGGCAACAAAAGGCTATCAAAGGTATCCATATATGGTCATAGGAAATTAAACTTTCACTCCTCACAGATGATATGATTGTATATCTGGAAAACACCAGGGATTCTACTACAAAACTCTTAGAAGTGATCAAGGAATACAGAAGCATCTCAGGTTACAAAATCAACACTCATAAATCTGTAGCCTTTATAAATACTGAAAATAGTCAAGCTGAAAAAACATTCAAGGACTCTATTCTATTCACAGTAGTGCCAAAGAAGATGAAATATTTGGGAGTTTACCTAACAAAGGATGTGAAAGATCTCCATAAATAGAACTATTAAACTCTAAGAAAAGAAATAGCTGAAGATGTTAACAAATGGAAAAACATACCATGCTCATGGCTGGGAAGAATCAACATTGCTAAAATGTCCATATTACCCCAAGAAATATACAACCTTAATGCAATCCGTATTAAAGCTCCACTGTCATTCTTCAAAGATCCTGAAAAAATAATACTTTGTTTTATATGGAATCATAAAAAACCTTGAATAGCCAAGACATTACTCAGAAATAAAAACAAAGCAGAAGGAATCACACTACTAGACTTCAGACTATACTATAAATCAATAGTGATCAAAACAGCATGGTACTGGCACAAAAACAGAGAGTTAGATATATGGAACAGAATAGAGAACCAAGAGATGAACCCAGTTACTTACCATTATTTGATGTTTGACAAGCCAATTGAAAACATTCAGTGGGGAAAAGACTTTCTATTTAACAAATGGTGCTGGGTGAACTAGCTGGTGACCTGTAGAAGACTGAAAGTGGACCCACACCTTTCACCATTAACTAAGATAGACTCTCACTGGATTAAAGATTTAAACTAAGACATGAAACTATAAAAATACTAGAATAAAGTGCTGGGAAAACACTTGAAGAAATCGGCCTGGGTGAATATTTTATGAGGAAGACCACTCGGGCAATTGAAGCAATGCCAAAATACATTACTGGGACCTGATCAAACTATAAAGCTTCTGTACAGTCAAGAACACAGTACATAAAGCAAGCAGACAGCCCTCAGAATGGGAGCAGATATTTGCAGGTTATGTCTCTAGCAATGGTTTAATAACCAGAAGCCACACAGAACTCAAATGTATTACCAAGAAAAGAATAAGTGATCCCGTCTCAGGGTGGGCAAGGGACTTGAAGAGAAACTTCTCTGAAGAAGACAGGCACATGGGCTATAAACACAAGAAAACAATGCTCATCATCCTTAATCATCACAGAAATGCAAATCAAACCACTTTGAGATATCATCTAACTCCAGTAAGATTAGCCCACATCACAAAATCCCAAAACCAGAGATGTTGGCATGGATTTGGAGAAAAGGGAACACTTTTGCACTGGTGGTGGGAATGCAAACTACGTTTGTTTGGAAAGATGTTTGGAGATCACTTAGAGAACTTAAAATAGACCTGCCATTCGATTCTGTAATTCCTCTACTAGGTAGATATCCAGAAGACCAAAAATCACTTTATAACAAAGATATTTGCACCAAAATGTTTATTGAAGCCCAATTCATAATTGCTTACTCATGGAAGAAGCCCAAGTGCCAATTGACCCATAAATGGATTAACAAATTGTTGTATATGTACACCATGGAATATTATGCAGCCTTAAAAAAGATGGAAACTTTACCTCTTTCATGTTTGCATGGATGGAACTGGAACATATTCTTCTTAGCAAAGTATCTCAAGAATGGAAGAAAAAGTATCCATTGTACTCAGCCCTGCTATGAAACCAATTTATAGCTTTCATATGAAAGCTATAACCTAACTACAGCCCAAGAAGAAAGGGAAAGAGGGGAGGAAGGAGATGGGAGGGGAGAGAATGCATGGAGGAAGGGCAATTGGTGGGACCACACCTACAGTGCATTTTACAAGGGTACAGATTAAATTTACTAAGTGTAGAATAAAAATGTCTTAACATGATAACTAAGAAAATGCTGTCAAAGCTATGTTAACCAGTTTAATGAAAATATTTTAAATGGTATGTAAATCCAGCACATTGTGCCCCATGATTGCATTAATGTACACAGGTATGATTTAATAAGAAAAAAGAAAGAAAGAAAACATTCATGAGGAGGAACCAAAAGAAAAATCTTGGCAACATGAAAAAGCAGAACAGAGCAAATGCCCCCTAAGGGACCATGAAATAGTGCAGAGGATTCTACCTATAAAGAAAAGATAGATTTGATAGAAAGGGAATTTAAAATGTGCATGACAAAAACAACGAAGGAAATTGTTGAAAAAAGGAAAATAATCAAAAGGAAATCCAAAAATCGAACTAAATAAGAAATGAAAGATATGAAGAATATCATAGCTTAAGGAATTAAAGCAGTCAATCAGGAAACTTAAAGATGCAGTAAAAGACAAGAAATGGGGAAAGGGGCAAGGGAGGGAAGAGGGGAAGGATGGGTGGAGGGAGGGTGATTGGTGGGATCACACTTACGGTGCATCTTACAAGGGTACAAGTGAAAATAACTAAAAGTAGAATATAAATGTCTTCATATAGTGATTTAACGGCCATGAAGGCTATGTTAAATAGTTTAATGAAAATATTTTAGATTGTATATAAAGTCAGCACATTGTGTCCCATGATTGCACCAATGTACACAATTATGATTTAATAAAAATTAAAAAAAAAAGATGCAGTAAAAGGTATCAACAACAGATTAGAACACAAAGAAAGAATCTCAGAATTAGAGGATCAAGCTCTTGAGCTAATAGAGGCAGCTAAAGAGGCAGTAAAGAAGCAAGAGAAAGGATAATGTTTGCTCAGAGAATTATGAGACTTTATAATGTGTTCAAACATATGACTTACAGGTATCCCAGAAGGGGAAGAAGAATGCCCGGGGTATTGAAAGCTATACTGGAGGATATCATAAATGAAAATTTCCCATGTATCACCAAAGACTACAACACACTCCTTTCAGAGTGATATTGAACCCCAGGTTGTCTCAACTCAGAGTTTCTTCAAGACCCATTGCTATGTACCAGTCCAAAATCAAGATAAAAGAGAAAATACTGCCAGCAGCCAGGAATAAGCACCCATTGACTTACAGAGGCAGATCCATCAGGATGACAGCAAACTTCTCAACTGAAACTGTTCAAGTCAGAAGAGAATGATCATCTACCTTTAACCTTCTTAAACAAAACAATTTTCAGCCCAGAATGCTGCATGCTGCTAAGCTAAGCCTTAAATTTGATGGAGAAATCAAATTTTTAACTGATAGGAAAACATTGAGAAAATTGGCCACAACAAGACCAGCTCCACAGGCAACACTTAGAACTATTCTCCACACAGAACATCATGATGGACCACCAGCAAAGTAAATACCCATGCAGGACAAAACCTACCTTTCACAGTGATGCAAAGGATAAAACTGAGCAATGGACTTTCACAAAATAAGATGAATAGAACTCGACCATACCTATCAATTTTATCCATAAATATTAATGGCTTGAATTTCCCACTTAAGAGGCACAGGCTAGCTTATTGGATAAAGAAGCAAAAAACATCCATATGCTCTCTCTAGGAAAGACCATATGATCCTCTCAAAAGAAGCAGAAAAAGCATCTGATAAAATTCAGCATCCTTTTCTGACAACAATTTAAAAAATAGGCATAGGTGGTAAATTTCTTAAACTGACTGAATCCATCTAAGACAAATTCATAGCTAATATCATACTAAATGGAGTAAACCCAAAATCTCTTCCATTTAGAACTGGAGCAAGACAAGGATGTCTACTATCACCACTACTATTCAACAGTGTGTTAGATGTTCTAGCTAACGCAATCAGACAAGAGAAAGATATAAAGTTCAAACTCTTGCTCTTTGCTGATGATATGATCTTATACTTAGAAATCCCCAGAGACTAAACCACAAAACTCCTGGAAGTGATCAAGCAATACAGTAATGTCTCAGAGTATAAAATCAATTTCCACAAATCAGTAGCCTTCATATACGCCAATAACAGCCAAGTTAAAAAGCAAATCATGGACATAATTCCCTTCACGGTAGGTATAAAGAAAGTGAAATACTTAGGAAAGTACCTAAAAAAAGAAGTGAAGGAACTTTACAAAGAGAATTATGAAATCCAAAGAAAAGAAATAGAAGACATTAACAAATGGAAGAACATACCATGCTCTCAGCTGAGAAGAAACAACATTGTCAAAATGTCTATTCTACCCAAAGCAATCTACAGGTTCAATGCAATCCCCATTAAAATACCCAAATAATACTCTGAAGAACTGGAAAAAATAGTTCTTTGTTTTGTCTGGAACCACCAAAAAAAAATATAGCCAAGGCTACTGTTAGCAATAAAAACAAAGCCGGAGGCATCACTCTACCAGACTCAGGTTATATTACAAGACTGTGGTTTTCAAAACAGCAAGATATTAGCAGAAAAATAGAGACATAGACATAGGAAACTGAATAGGAAACCAAAAGATGAAACCAGTCTTTAGCTGCCATCTGATCTTTGATAAGCCAAACAGTGGGGAAAAGAATCCCTATACAAAAAATGGTGCTAGAAGTAAATAATAACCACATGTAAAAGACTGAAAACGTACCCACAACTTTCACCACTTACAAAAATTGACTCAAGATGTATAAAATATTTAATCTAAGATACAAAATGATAAAAATCTTAGAAAAGTGTATGGGAAAAACTCTTGATGATGTTGAATTGGTGAAATATTTTATGATGAAGACTTCAGCGGCAATCACAACAATAACAGAAATAAACAAATGGGACTTAAGCTGAAAAGCTTCTACAGAGCTAAGAGCACAATAAGTAAGGCAAAAGACAACTTCAGAATGGGAAAAGATATTTGCATGGTATGAATCTGACAAAGTTTTGATATCTAGAATCTACAAAGAACTCAATTTAATCAACCAAAAAAAAGGAGCAAACAATCCCATCTAACAAAGGGCAAGAGATATGAACAGAACCTTCTCTGATGAAGACAGACAAATGAATGACTAACCAACATTTGAAAAAATTCTCAACTTCCCTGGTCTTCAGAGAAATGCAAATCAAAACCACCCTGAGATATCACCTAACCCCAGTGAGAATAGCCCACATCACAAAATCTCAAAGCTGCAGATGCAAAGTGAAGAGAAGGGAATACTTTTACACTTTTGGCGGGACTGCGAAGTAATACAACCTTTTTGGAAGGAATTATAGAGAATAATCAAGGAACTCCAATTAGACCTCCCATTTGATCCTGCAATCCCACGGCTAGGCATCTACTCAGAAGAAAAAGAAATCATTTTATTGTAAGGACATTTGCACTAGATCATTTACCACAGCTCAATTTACAATCACCAAAATGTGGAAACAAACTAAATCGATTAACAAACTGTTGTATATGCATACCATGGAATACTATTCAGGCATTAAAAGGTGAAGACTATACATCTTTTGCATTTACCTGGATGGGGTGGAAACACATTCTTCTTGGTAAAGTATCACAAGACTGGAGAAATGAGAATCTGACATACTCAATCTAATATGAAGCCAGTAGATGATCTAATACACCCCCACATAAGAGAAAAACATAAATCAATTTGAGGTGGGTGGTAGGGGAGCAAGGAGTGGGGAGAGGGGTTGAAGGAATGGGAATGTGTGTGCTCTCACTTAATGGGCACAATGTTAGGGTATATGGCACACCTCTTGGGAGTGGGACACAAATATAAGAGAGACTATCTAACACATGCAAACATTGTAACCTAATTCTTTGTACTCTCAAATTAACCTGAAACAAACAAAAATAACTCAATACCATTTACTATAACCACAAATAAAATAAAATACCTAGGAATATACTTATCAAGGAGGTGAAAGATCTCTATAACCAGAACTATAAAACACTGAAGAAAGATATCATTGATAATGCAAACAAAAGAAAAAAAATTCCATGTTCATGGATTGGAAGAATCAACATCGTTAAAATCTCCACTCTGCCCAAAGTGATTTATAAATCAACACAATTCCCATCAAGACTCCCATATCATGTCTCACAAATCTAGAAAAAATAATTCTAAATTTCACAGGGAACCACAAAAGACCCCAAATAGCCAAAGCAATCTAAGCAAAATGAATACATCTGGAAGCATCATATTACCTGAGTTCCAGTTATACTATAAGGCTATAGTAACCAAAACAGCATAGTACTGATACAAAGATAGAAACATAGACCAAAGAACAAAGTAGAGAATCCAAAAATAAAACAATCTATCTACAATGAACTTATTTTTTGACAAAGCAGACAAAAACACAGGCTGAGGATAGAACTCTCTAGTTAATAAATGGTGCTGGAAAAACTGCATAATCACATGCAAAATAATGAAATTGGATTCCTATCTTTTGTCATATATAAAATGAGCTCAAAATGGATTTAAAAACTTAAATGTAGCTACTCGGAAGGCTGAGGCAAGAGAATCGCCTAAGCCCAGGAGTTGGAAGTTGCTCTGAGTTATGTGACGCCATGACACTCTACTGAGGGCAATAAAGTAAGACTCTGTTTCTCTATGGGAAAAAAAAACAACAAACAAACCTTAAATGTAAGACCTGAAACCATAAAAGTTCTAGAAGAAATTTAGGGCCCAGTCATGGTGGCTCATGCTTGTAATCCTAGCACTTTGAGAGGCTGAGACAAAAGGACTGCTTGACAACAGCCTGGACAATAGAGGGTCTCTGTCATTCCAAAAAAAAAAGAAAGGAGCAAGGGAGAAAAGGGAGGGAAGGAGGGAGGGAAAAGGTAAGATAAACTCTTCTAGACGTTTGCCTAGACAAAGAACTTTTGAGTAAGACCCCATAAATAAATATGGCAACAACAAAAATAAATAAATGTGACTTGCTTAAACTAAAAGGTTTCTACACAACAAAGGAAATAATCAGGAGTAAATAGACAATCTAAAGAATGGGAGAAAATATTAACTATGTATCTCACAAAAGGCTAATATTCAGAATTTATAAAGAACTCAAACAAATCAGCAAGAAAAAAAAATAACCCCAACATCTTTTCAAAATAAGATAGATAAATTACCAGTAAACACATGAAAAATGCTCGACATTATTAATTATCAGGAAAATGCAAATTAAAACTACAGTGAGATAGATACCACCTTACGCCTGCCAGAATAGCCATTACTAAAAAGTCAAAAACCATAGATGCTAGCAAAGTTATGGTAAAAAAAAATTTAAAAACTTATATACTGTTGCTGGGAATGTAGATTGTACTACCACTAAAGAAAGCAGTATAGAAATTCCTCAAAGAGCTAAAAGTAGACTACCATGCTATCAAGCAATGCTACTACTCAAAGGAAAGGAAGTCATTTTATAAAAAAGTCACCTATACACCTATTTTTATCACAGCACGATTCATAAGGAATCTACCTAACAGCCCATCAACGGATGAATGGATAAATAAAATGTGATATATACATACACACACCACCATGGAGTACTACACAGCCATAAAAGGAATGAAATAATGTCTTTCACAGCAACATAGATAGAAATGAAGGCCATTATCCTAAGTGAATGGAAGGAACCTTCCATTATCTCAGGAATGGAAAAACAGACACCCTATGTTTTCACTTATAGGTGAAAACTAAACGAAGAATATATATAGTCATAAAGAGTAGTCATGGACATTGGAAACTAAGAAAGGAGGAGGGTGGGAGGGGGGTGAAGGATAAAAATCTACTTATCGAGTACAATGTACACTATTCTAGTAACAGATGCAATGAAAGCCCTGACTTCAGCATAATTTATCCCCACAACAAAAACACTTGTACCCCCTAAATTTTTTTAAATAAAAATAAATAAATAAATGCATTATGTCTACAGCTATTTTTGTTTCTCCCTTACTACTCTTTTTTAAAAAATCAATCCTATCCTCACATTCATAATTTCTTTCCTGCTTTCCTAATACCACCTTAACCCTAATATTTGAGTCTTGGATTAAAGCAGAACCCTCCTTACTGGCTTCCTTCCCTCAAACAGTTCACTTGATTAGTTTTTACCTTCACACTAATCACACTCATCTTAAGTCATCTTTTCAAATTATCACTGTGAGAAAATAGTTCACGATTTTTTCCAAAAATTCAATTTAATTTCATTTTGTTTGTTGTACATTTTAAAATATTTTTTAGAGGAAAAAAGCTGGGCCTTCATCAGAAATTTAAGTAAATATAAAAGATCATTCAGAAAAAGTATAATGACTACTGATTTGAATAGTGTCATCAAAAGCTCTCTTTCAACTGCTATGGAATTTACATAGAATCATACGTACAGTTGGCTCAGTTTTGAGCTAAAGTCACTGAACATTTTCTAACTAAAGGTAAAGGAAATGAGTTTCTATTTTTTCTAGTGAAGAAAGAATAAAGGAAAGTCAATAATCAAGAGAAAAAAGCCTTTGAGCACCTAAAAAGTAATGTGTCTTTCTACTGTCAAAGTTTCCAGTAAACAACCAAGCAGAGGTCCAGATAAAGTTAAGTATCATAAAAAAAAATTCATTGTGCATTCTAGATTAGACTATAATTCTAAAAAGCAACCAACTAAGGATAGGGAAACTAGTCAGCAGCAAAAACTAATTGTGCTTAAAGTTCTAGTCCATTCCATCTTAACCCAAAGTATATCTCTCTTAACCATATACCCTAATATGATGAATACTGTGATACTTTAATAGTTAAGGGAAAGCATCTAAATCCAGAGTCTGGACTGTATGGGTTATCTCTTGAATTACTTGCTTTCAAGAAAACATGCAGAACAATTGTTGAAAGACTAGAGTTTGAGAAACACTCCACCAGGTAATCTCAAGGTAAGTCATTCAAATTCTTTGGGATGTGTTCCCACTCAACATAACCAGTATTTACTAGCTACTACTAATTGCCAGGTAATGTAGTAATAAATGGTCCTTGTCATGAAAGCACTTCTACCATCATGGTCATGGCCTGAACAACTATGACATCAGATATGTTTTCCAGGTCTAAAATGAAAGTTAAAGTCTATTCATTGTGTTTCAAAATAAGCAAGCTTATTTTCTGGACCTTTAGCAACAGGAAACACTCAATGATCTAGTGTCTCCAAACCCCTCCCTGACCATTCCAGGTTTTTCAAGCATGTCTTGCATCTTATCAGTTCCATATACACATCCCTAAAGCTACATAGCACTGATGGCTTTCCAGTCATGTAGAAATGAATCAATAGCATCTTTATCTTTATTTTGTCTTCCCAATCAGATTTTAATTTTCTTAAAGATAGAATCAAAATGTTATTGCACATTCTTAAATACAAGATAAACTCACATATAGGGTAAAGTTACTTTTAAAAAAGAAATGTTTAAAGTGACAAAAATACATTTTGCTGAATAAAATATTGTACTGCTCCCTAGGGCTTTCGGAAACTAGAATAGTCCCTTTCCCCTTTAGATTTCTGCCTTCTTTAAGACTGACTCTATAATTTAAATAGTTGTTTTTTCAGAGTAACCAGTTGGAGTTTTTTAATAGAACTTCTTAGTAATAGCTCTCTAAAAGGGCCAAAATAAGACATTTTAAAATAGAAAATGTTAATGTATTCCAGAACACAGACATGAGATTACATTGCTGCCAATCATTTCCTGAGGAGATCTACAGGAAAGCTGAAGTAATGAGGATTTTATTTTCAAGTCACAGCCCAGTCTCTGGGTTAAATCACTGGAGCACAATAGGATGCAATTTGATTCAATAGATTTTCATTAAGCACCTACTATGCTTAATGTATTGTGCTAGATACATGGAGGAAATAAGAAAGAACAAGAAAAGGTTTGAGTCAAAAATCCCATTGTGCAAGAAAGTATACACAAGGAAAAGTAGAATGATGCCTATAAAAGAGCCACAAAGTGCTTAAGGAAAAACTAACATCTTTCCTCCCTACAGGTATTCTTAATAATAGCTATGTGTGGAGTAAATTAAAATGCGATATGGATATCAAACTTTATTTGATACTGTCTGAAAGCATGGGGTTTGAAATTAGACAGCACTAGGTTCCAATTCTGTCTATACTTCTCTGCAGCTGTTCAACCTTGGATAAATTCTTAAACTTCTCTGAGTTTCATTTCACAATATAGATAATAGTTGTGCTGGGAATCACTACAATTAACCAATATCTAGTTTCTAGTTCTGGGTACATAGGAGAATTGTACTTCTTAGTTCCTTCTTTGATCTCTAAAGATTTGTTGTATTGAATTAGAGCCACGGTCTATCTATCCAGTCATTCATCAGTGAATATTTAGACTGTAAAACTGCCTAATTAATGTGATCAGTTCTAAAATAAAGGAAATTACAAGGAGCACAGAGCAGGGAGTAACTAACTGGCTGGAAATGTTGAGTAAGGCTCAGCATCTGAGTAAGAAAGAACTACATATAAAAAAACATAAACATGAAATTTCTGGGAAGGAAAATTTGCTCATAAATATAGAATGTCCTAAAATTTCACAATGGAATTTGTTAAAATTGAACATAGCTGTCCCCCCTCAGATATCAATTTCAAATTTTAACTTTTTGAATATATTTTGATTTTTACCTCTTCATTTAATAAGTTCCTGAAGTTATATAAAAGAGTTTTTGTTGACTTTTACTTAAGCTTCCCTTTAACTTCAGTTATGGTCCTCTTATGCTACAGAATGGAGATCCAGCAACTAAGACTATATTCATGTTATCCATAGTCTGGATGCTTTTATACATTCGTTACTTTTCCTCTCAGCTCCATGTATCACTTCCATTCTGCACAATCTGATTCTAAACAATATCTCTATCACCATCACTCCTCCTCCTCACTCTGTATCATTTTAGTTGACCTTTTTAATTCCATCACTTTGAAGTATAGTGACCAAAAATCATACATGGTGAGATAGATAGAAGGCCACTAGTTTTATATAAGGATAAAATGGTGTTTTCCTAAGAATTATCAACATACTCCTTTTGTCATAGCAATAATATCAGAAAGAATATTTCATAGCTTTTCATTTTCCACGTTGTACCCTTATTGAACCTCACTGATTATATTTCTAACTTCTAAAATAATGCAGAAATTAGGCAGGCAGGCTCTAGAGTCAGATTCCTTGCATTTAAATCCTGAATTCACCATTTATAACTATAATCTGAACAAATCATTTACTTTCTTTAAAACTTTGGCTTCTTTACTTTTAAATGTTGATTATAATCTCACTTCACAGGATTGAAAATACCTACAAAGCAATAAGTGAAGGTCTGCTACATAGTAAGCACCAGACAAGTATTAGTGAGTAGCACTGCTATCATTATTACTATTATTATTATATTAGATCCATTCCTGATACATTCTCCTACAGGTTTTTATTTAAATGTTCAAACAAATTTAGTTCAGTCTACCTCTTTGAAGAAGTCGCTATATATTCTTCCACCCAGAGTAATTTTTTAAATGTTAAATCTAAGTTTTCTTTCTGATCCACATGAACTCTAATATTATACTTCTCCCTTAAGTATTTGCTTGTGCTTATCAAAAAACATCATTAAGAACGTAAATACACAAGCCACAGACTGAGAAAAAATATTCATAACACATATATCTGACAATGGACTTATATCCAAAATAAATAAGAAATTCTTAAAATTCAGTACTTAAAAAGAAAATTACCCTCTCAAAACAAAACAGAACAAAACCAGGAAAGAAACATGGACAGACACTTTTTAAAAGAAAATGTGCAAATGGCCATGAGCACATGAAAAGATGATCATCATTAGTCACTAAGAAAGTACAAATTTAAACCACAGTGAAATTGAACACAATGTGGTGTCCCAGTTTGGATCCCGGAACAACAAAAAGACATTAGTGGAAAACTGAAGAAATTAAAATAAAATCTGTAGATTACTTAAGATGTGTAATATTATAACAATGTTAATTTCTTATTTTTTATCAATATGTCAATGTATTAGTTTTGATCACTATAAGGTGTTATGACTAGGGGATGCTAGAGTGAAATGTTTGGGGAAACTTACAACTCTTTTGTAAATCCAAATTTATTTGAAAATAAAAAGTTAAAAAAAACAATGAAATACCAGTACACACCCACTAGAATTAGCTTTCTAAAAAAAGTAATGTTTGGGGCAGCGCCTGTGGCTCAGTGAGTAGGGCACAAGCCCCATATACCAAGGATGGTGGGTTCAAACCCAGCTCCAGCCAAACTGCAACAAAAAAATAGCCAGAGGTTGTGGCGGGCGCCTGTAGTCCCAGCTACTCAGGAAGCTGGGGCAAGAGAATTGCCTAAGCCCAGGAGTTGGAGGTTGCTGTGAGCTGTGTGACACCATGGCACTCTACCAAAGGTGATAAAGTGATACTCTGTCTCTACCAAAAAAACCCCAATTAACGTTTAAGGGTTGTGGAGCAACCAAAACTCACATACATAGTTGATAAGAGTGTAAAATGATAGAACCACTTTGCAAAATAATTTGGCAGTTTCTTAAAACATTAACATATATCTTTTTACTATATGACTCAGCAATACTAATCCTAGATATTTACAAGAGAAAAATGAAACCCTATGTCTATAAAAAGCCATGGGAATATTCATAGACCCTTTATCTATAATAGCCAAAAACTATAAACAGCTTAGATGTGCTATCAAGAGGATAGTGAAAAAGCAGTGATATATTCATATAGTTGAATAGTATTCAGCAACAATAAAAAAAAGGATGAATTTCTGATACAACATGGGCGAATCTCAAAAGCATTACTCTGAGTGAAAGAAGTCAGACACAAAAACATACATGCTACATAATTCTATTTCTATTAAGTTCTAAAATAGTCACACTTAATATATTGTGATAGAAATCAAACCAATGATTACTTGGAGTAAGACTTGGTGAGTGCTGATTGGTAAAAATCATAAAGGAACTTTGGGGGATGACAAAAAATGTACTGGGTGCTGCTAGGGTTGGGGTAACACAAGGATACGCAATTTATGCAAACTAATCAAACAGCTCACTTAAGATCTTTGTACTTCACTGTAAATAAAACCATTTCAATAGTGTAAATATGAATTTATTCCTTCTTTTTATTTCCTGCTCCTAAATAAAGTCCTTACTTTAGTCAAAATTGTCACTTCTCACTCCACACTCAATGGAATGACTATATTTTAAAGGCCTTTGATAGAATGTTTGTTACAGATTTTGAAAATCTAATTGGATTATATCCACTTGTTCCCCCTCAAAATAGCTGGCAACTTATATTTATAAAAAGGAGAGTGAAGAGACTACAGTATTTTTACCATTCGTATGTTTTACTTTGGCATGTCTTTCACACACTTAAGAATATACAAATATCCCTCTTATCTGAAGGAATTCTAAGTGTTTTACAAACCTTCAAAACAGATTTTTAAACTATCTAATATTTTATAGGAGGAACATTTCATGCACACTAAAGTACAGTCACATCTGGCCTGCAACATGGCAGCTGTTTAACAGCCATGACACCTCACAAAAGTTTAGGACAGGAAGTGAAGAATTCTACAGCCAACTGAGGCAAAGATAAGGAAGGCTGCAGAAGCAGAAGGCTACACAACAGCTTAGGCTGGAGCACAGCCAGCATGATGTGGTTAACACATCTGTCATAATGAAAAGCACAAGTGTCATTAGTGGTCAGAGCCTCATCTCACAGAAGGCACATCCCATAGCACAGTGACCTTTTCCTTCCATCAGGGGCGCTGATTTATTTCTAATACAACAGGAAAAATGCTCCCACTAGCTGTGCCCAAACCATTCCTGCCTGAGTTCTCCATTCCAGACACTACACCATACTTAGCTATGCTGAATTTTGACAAGGTCTTTATCCTGAAGTCAGAAGGTCAACATAACACTTAGTTGGTTATTTTTCATACATGCAAATATATTAGAGAAAATGTGATTTGGGGTAAGAGGCAAACATATCATCCAAATGTTTTCCTTTTAGATAGTTTTTGAAAATTTTGTTTTGCATTGCCATTTTGAAAGAGAAAAATCTGAGTGTTTTTTTTTCTTATGTGATAACCTTAAAGTATCTTCCCTATGAAAGCTCAGATAGTTTTTGTAGAACCTAAAGGAGAATTCTAGATGTATAAGAGATGAAAGAAGACCACACATTTCTTCATGTGATTTTGGTATTACCTGCCAATGAAGGCTTCTTGCAAGAAGGGCATGAACACGCCTGCAAATAATCATCACACCTTGGCTTAAACTCCCTAGAAACATAGATTTTCCTTCATTTAGCTCCAAACTAGCAACTTTTAGTTGCTAGACCTCAACTCATTTTTTTCCAAGTACAGCAATAGAACCAGATTGCCCAACCTTCCAGCAACTCCCCCATCACTCTCAGAATTACATTAAGGATTTGTACTTTTAATGTCAATGCCTACTCTTTGATAGCTTTGTATACACTATTTGAAAGTCCAGGTAAAGATAACCCAGTACCTAGGGTTCTGTATTATAACAAGAGATCCACCTATGCAAAAGGTACAGACTACCCTTTCACAGGCACATAAAGTTGTAGCAACATCTCCTAGATACAAAAGGATATTAATGAGACTCCAACCCTGTAAACTCAATCATCATTATCAAAGGACAAGTACTTGTTTCCCTTTGATTCTGCCCAAAGGACAAGGCATATTAGAGATAAATTCCATTTAAGACTGGAATTAGATTTATCTCTTACTGCATAGAACCAAGTCTATGGGTTTGCACAGCAGGGGGAAAGGGTGCTTGGGAATCACCAAAATTGGAAGAAAAGGAGGGAAATGGTTGCACTGGTATCACCAGGTGAAATAATACAGGGGGTCCATAAAGTTTGTATGCAATTTAAAATAGCCAATTATTTTAAATTGCACATGAATTTTATGGACACCCTGTATATCAGTCATACACTATGCATGAAGTATTCTGCTAAGTGGTACTCTGTGTGTGTGTGTGAGCATACATATGTAATGAGAGAAAATCAGAAATTGATCACAAATAGGCACAAAAGGCATATTGTACCATTTTAGGCAATAAGTATATGGAGAAAAAATAAGTTTTGCAACCAATATTATCATAATTTGGCTTTGGACACTTAGCTGCAACAAATATTTGTGAGCATTTGTCAGATGCCAGAGTTTATACATCATACTTAAGAAAGGAATTATATACTTTAATATTTACAAAGATTGAACGGGCCAAGTAACTTGTCCAAAGTTATAGGGGAACAAGCAGAAATAAGTCCTCTGAGTTCAAATCTCAAAGGTACCATGCTGCTTTTTTATATTTGTACCATTATGAATTGAAATAATCTCATTGAAAGTGAGATGTGAGCTGGGACTTGAAGGATGTGCTGTGGAACGGAATGCAAAAGCTATCTTACATAAGTAGACTAGACTCTCTGGTGATTTTCAAGCAGAAAAGCCCAAACAAAAAATGAGGTCAGTGGGCTGTGAGGAAGCTTGCTTTAAAGGAAAGACAAATATTTTAAAAAGACGTGAGAATTAAAAATATTTTAATCTTTAAGTTTAAGAGTTTTTCCTTATTCTCATGATAGCAGGGAGCCACATAGTTCTTTGAATGACATTATGGAATTCACTTTTAGGAAATGTCATCTAGCATGGAGTATGATAGATGGGTTCGTGGAGAAAGAAGAGGGCAGAGAAACCTATCAAGGATGGTTGTTGCAGTAACATGATTCAGAATCATAAAATAGGAAAGAATGGAGAAAGAGAAAGATAAAAACAATCCTTGGCACATGGTAGATACTATTCAATAAATTGCAAAAAGGCAATGCAGAAAAGTTTTTGAAAAAGCAGCTCAAGGAGAGATCATTAGAAATTAATGTACTGGTTATGTAAAAAAAGAAAAACTTTTTATCAAATATCACTCTAATGTCAGACCCAGACAACTTAATGATAGTGATATCACTAATAGAAATAAGAAATTTAGAAGCTAAGAACCAAACTTAAGAAAAAAATAAGATTAAGATATACCAAATTTGAGAAGACTTAAGACACCAAGGAAATGTTTAGCAGAGACAATTACCCAGGAGAAAGATCAGACTGGAAATTTAGATTTTCCCATCACATGGATAGAAGTAGAGCTAGAGTAGAAAATAAAATCACCAAGGAAAATTGCACGAAGTGACAAGAGCTAAGGGCTGAGAAGTAGATGTTAAAAAAACAAGCATACAATTAGAGGTTAAAAAAAATTAAATGTTTTATCCAAATTAAGGAAACTAGGGCTGGAAAAAAACAATTGGATTTGGCAATTAAGGGGTCATGGTGCACCTCAAGAGTTCAGGTTCAGGCAAGTAATTGTAGAAAAAGGCATATTTCAGAGAGATAATAAGAGTGTGAATTGAAAGAAGAGGCTGTAGGACAGATTACTTGTTTAAAAAATTGGGAATGCAAGAAGAAAAAAGGATTTTATATTATGTGCTAAGCTTAATGTACCTAGGATAACTTTTTTCTATTATTTTAGTTATTATTTTTATAGCAAAATTCTATTATAAAGCATTGGTGTGTTATAATCTGAATTAGGCTAATTGTGGGTCAAATACTGTCCCTTGTGTGGATGGTTCTCTATAGGATATTGGTTTCAATGTACCAGAGTATTATTAGCCTTGTCCACCCCACTACTATCTGGATTGCTACACAGTTGAACAGTATTTTTAATTTCTAAAACTAATGTTGCTTCATTGAAACTTTAATACATTTGTTATTTAAAATAAATCTCCCCTTTAATCACTCTTGATTGACAATTTTACTAATTTGGTGAGATGACGATAGAGGGTGAAAAACATATTAATAAGATTTATGTTTAAATCCAGATGTTTAGACATATTCAACCTCTATGGAGCCTGATGATTTATTTTTTCTCACTATAGGTCAACAGCATATGACTTAGAGAACTCCCAAGAGAAGTAGGCTAATGCTCTCATATTTTACTATTTGAACCCTTAAGTTCTGATTTTAATACACTTACCAATAAAATAAGCTTCATGAAATTATAAAAATCTTTATTCAGCATTCTTCATTTCACACCAAATTCTCCACCTCGCTCCTTACATGGGACAGACTCAGAACTACCAACAAAAAATTTCTCAAGCACAGCCATTTAATAACTCAGGTCATGATTATATGAATTATTTTAGTCCAAATTAATAAAAAGAATAAAGACACAATAAACTAGATCTTTAAATGTTTTTTTCAACAAAGAAAACTGGTCATAGAAAAGGCACTCTGCAACTAGTCAATTACCCAGGCAAAGAAGTAGTACTAGCCAAAGGAACAAAGTCACCAAACTTTTCAATATTTAGTAAAAACTTACCAATGGTACCATCAGTGATTATACTTTAGGGTCAAGATAATTCTCTGTAAAAAATATGATATAAATTTAAAGCTGAAAATTACACTCCACCAATTTACAGCTACAGTGCATTACTAGAAAAGATAGAGAATGAACTCTAGACCAAACTTTTTTTAATAAAGGATCAGATCCCAAATATTTTAGGCTTTGAAAGCCATATGATCTCTGTCGAAGTGACTTAGTTCTGTCATTGTAGTGCAAAACTAGCCACAAAAATTAATAAATTGACCATGGAAACCCAGATGGCAAAAGCAATTGCTCAACAACAGCAACAACAAAACCCACAATGAGGCGTGTCAAAGGAACATGAGAGCAAACTTAAAGAGCTGCACATGGACAAAACCAGAACAATATGAACAATAAAAAGGTTAAAGTAATACTGAGCATAGCCCCACAAGTAAATTAAACATCCATACTCCTTACTGAGTTTAATAAGTAGTTGATAAATAAATGGGCAGAAGAGATAAATTTCTCATGCAGAAAAATACAAATAATTTCTATAGATACTTTGTCCTCAAGGAGGTGGAGTATAACTCTTTACTCCTTAAGTATGTGCAACACCATGACTTCTTTCCAGAAACTAAAATATCAAAGGGAAGAAAAACATGGAGAAATCTGACAAACACTACCTTAGCCAGGTGATCAAGGTGAACATCAACAGTGACAAGTCACATTAATGGTATATTCCAGTGATATGATGTAATAAGAATCACATTTTATCTCTGTGGCTTCCCAAAATCTGTACCTCGGTTTAATCATAAGAAAAACATGAACAAATCTCATTAAAGACACACTATAAAATCCTTGACCATTATTCTGCAAAACTACAAGATCATCAAAAACAAAAGAAATTTGTGAAATTGTCACAATCAAGAAGAACCTAAAGAGACATGATGAGTAAATATATATACCATGCTAAATGAGACCCTGAAAAACACAGGGACATATGTAAAAACTAAGGAAATAATGGGCTCGGTGCCCATAGCACAGTGTTTACAGTGCTGGCCACATACACCAAGGCTGCTGGGTTCAAACCTGGCCAGGGCCAGCTGAATAACAATGACAACTGCAAAAAAAAAAAAAATAGCCAGGCGTTGTGGCAGGTGCCTGTAGTCCCAGCTACTTGGGAGGCTGAGGCAAGAGAATTACTTAAGCCCAAAAGTTTAAGGTTACTGTGAGCTGTGCTGCCATGTCCCTCTACCAAAGGCGACATAGTGAGGTCAGTTTTTATAGAAAAATAAAAACTATATATAAAATTATCATATGCTATATGCTGTTTTAAAATATATATATATTAAGGAATAGACCTGTTGAACTAATTAACACATGCATTTCCTCACATATTTATCTTATCAAATGAAAACAGTTAAAATCTACTCTCTTAGCAATTTTTAAAGTATAATACATTATTATTAACCACAGTCAGCATGTTAAACAATAGATCTTTTGAATTTATATCTCTTGTATAACTAAAATTTTGTATACTTTGGCCAATATCTCTCCATATTCCCTAGCCCTTAGTAACCATCATTCTACTCTCTATTTCTATGGGTCAGCTTTTTAAGATTCTACCTATATGATATCACATGACCTTTATCTTTCTGTGCCTGGCTCATTTCACTTAATATAATATCCCCAGGTTCATCTATGTTGTCACAAATGACAGAATTTCCTTTTTAAGGCTGAATAGTATTCCACTAGATACATTTACCACATTTTCTTCATCCATTCATCCACTGATGAACACCTGGATTGATTCAATATCTTGGCTATTATGAATAATGCTACAATAACTATGAAAGAGCAGATGTCTCTTCAACAACTGATTTCATTTCCTTTGAACGTCTGAGGTCAGACAATTAAGTTCGTGAACGCATCCTAGAAAAAGTGCTATGTACCCAATGCTCAGTATCACCATGTTCACCTTCAAAGTATTCTCCTTGGGAAGCTATGCACTGATGCCAGCTCCTAGTCTACCCTTCAAAGCAATTTCAGAACTCTTTTGTGGAATGGCCATCAAAACTGCAAGGTTGAACAATTAAGTTCACAAACTCATTCTAGAAAAAGTGCTACATATTTCACAGCTGAACATCACTATGGTAACCTTCAAAGTATTTCCCTTGACCATCTGGTCACTATTTAGCAAGGAGATATGTAGCACTTTTTCTAGGATGAGTTTATGAACTTAATTATCTGATATTCTATACTCATTAATGGGATAGTTTTATCTCCAGTTTTTGAGTAGCCTCCATACTGTTTCTATAATGGCTGTACTAATTTTCACAATGTTTCCCTTATCTCCACATCCTCATCAACACTTCTTAAAATCTTTTGTATTTTTGATAATAGCTATTCTAACAAGTGTGAAATGACACCTCATTTTGGCTTTAATTTTCATTTCTCTGATAGTGACACCTTTTTGTACATATACCTGTTGGTTATTTTTGGTCTTCTTTTGAGAAATGTCTATTCAGGTCCTTTGCCCATTTATTAGTCAGATTATTTGTTTTCTTGCTATTGAGTTGAGTTCCCTATATATTTTAGATATTAACCCCTTACCAGAAAGATGATAGATGGCATGCAAATATTTTCTCCCATTGTGTAGGTTTGTCTCTTTATTCATTTTTTTCTTTGGCTATGCCGAAGCTTTTTAGTTTAATGTAATCCAATTTGTCTATTTTTAACCTTGTTGTCTATGCTTTTGAGGTCATATGCAATAAAATAATGGTCATATAAAAAAACAATATTATGAAAAAAATATTTTTTTTGAAAATTTTTCCCTATGGTTTTTTCCTAGTAGTTTCAGATCTTAAATTTAAGTCTTTAATCCACTTTGAGTTGATTTTTGCACATGGTATGAGATAGGTTCTAATTCCATTGCTCTGCATTTGGAAATCCAGTTTTCCCAGCACCATTTATGACAAGATGTTCCTTTCCCCATTGTGTACACTGGGCACCTCTATTAATAATCAATTGACCATAAATGCATAAATTTACTTCTAGGCTATATATTTTACTCCATTGATCTATATGTCTGTGAATTTTAGGATTGTTTTTTTCTAAATATATGAAAATTGTCATTGGCATTTTGCTAGGGATACTTTGCTGTGGGTAGTGTGGACACTTAACAATATTAATTCTTCCAAAACATGAACATGAAATATCTTTCCATTTCTTTGTGTCTTCTTCAATTTCTTCCACCATGTTTTATAGTTTTCAGGGTACTGGTCTTTCATCTCATTGTTTAAATTTATTAGTAAGTATTTTTTAGGAGCTATTGTGAATAGTATTTTCTTTTCTTTCTTTCTTTCTGTCTTTTTTTTTTTGAGACAGAGCCTCAAGCTGTCACTCTGGGTAGAGTGCTGTGGCATCACAGCTCACAGCAACCTCCAACTTCTGGGCTTAAGCAATTCTCTTGCCTCAGCCTCCCAAGTAGCTGAGACTACAGGTGCCCACCACAACACCCAGCTATTTTTTTGGTTGTAGTTGTTATTGTTGTTTGGCAGGCCTGGGCTGGATTCAAACCCACCAGCTCTAGTGTATGTGTCTGGCACCTTAGCTGCTTGGGCTACAGGCACCGAGCCATTACTAGTATTTTCTTGATTTCTCTTTCAGATAGTTTTTTGATATTGTAAAAAAACACTCTTATTTTATGTTTATTTTTTATTGTTTTTAGAGATGGGGTCCTGCTCTGTCATCCAATCTGGTGTGTAGTGGCATACATACCTCACTGTAGCCTCAAATTCCTAGGCTGAGTGTTCCTGCCACCTCTGCTTCCCAGGTAGCTAGGACTACATTCATGTACCACCACACCCAGCTAATTTTTTAAATTTTCTGTAGAGACAGGGTCTCACTACATTGCTCAGGCTAGTGTCAAACCCCTGGTCTCATGTGATCCTCCCACCCTGGCCTCCCAAAAGTGCTGGGATTTATAAGCATGAGTGACTGCGCCTGGCCTGATTTTCATATGTTAATTTTGAATCCTGCAACTTCAGTAAATCTGTTTATTAGTTATGACAGTTTTTCTGTGGCATCCTTATGGTCTTCTATATAGAAGATCATGTCATCTGCAAACAGAGACAATTTGCTTCTTCCTTTCTAATTTAGGTGACTTTTCTTTCTTTCTCTTGCCTAATTGTTCTGGCAAGGATTTCTAGTATTATGCTGAATAAAAGTAGGGAGGTGGCAACCTTGTCTTATTTCTTATCTTAGAGAAACAGCTTTCAACATTTCATCAAGTATGATTTCAACACTAGGTTTGTAACATTGTGTTAGGTACATTCCATCTATACCTAATTTGTCAAGAGTTTTTAACATAAAAAGATGTTGAATTATGCCAAATGCTTCTTCTGCACCTATTGAGATGATCATATGATTTTTATCCTTTACTCTACTAATGTGGTCTACTACACTTATAAATTTGTGTATCCTAAACCATCCTTGTATGTCTGGGATAAGTTCCACTTGGTCATGGTAAATAATCTTTTCAACATGCTATTAAATTCAGTTTGCCAGTATTTTGTTGAGGATTTCCAGCTATGTTCATCAGGTATATTGGCCAGTAATTTTCTTTCCTTTTCAAGTCCTTGCCTGGATTCAGTACCAGTGTAATGCTGGCCTCATAAAATGAATTTGGAAGTGTTCCCTTTTCTTTAATTTTTTGGAAGACTTTGAGAGATTATTATCAACTTTTCATGAAATGTTTGAAGAATTCAGCAGTTATATCATTAGGTCCTGGGCTTTTCTTTGATGGAAGCCTTTTTGTAACTGACTAAATCCCCTTCCTCATTATTGGTCTGTTCAGAGTCTCTATTTCTTCATAATGTAACCTTGGCAAACTGTGGGTTCAGAAATTTATCCATTTCTTCTAAGTTATCCAACTTATTGGCATATAATTGTCCATAGTAGTCTCTTACTTTTATTTTTGTGGTATCAGTTGTAATGTCTCCTCTTTTCATTTCTGATTTTATTTACTTGAGTCTTCCCTCTTTTCTCTTAGCCTATCTATAGGTTTATCTTGTTTATATTTTCAAAAAGCTCTTAGTTTTGTTGATATTTTCTACTATTTTTCTAGTCTCTATTTCAATTTGTTTCTTCTACGGTTTCTTTACATTCCTTCCTTTTACCAGCTTTGGGCTTATATCTGTAAATTAAAATAAAATCCTAATTTCCTCACAAACTAAGCAGACCACCTCTTAGCCAAGAGGACCCCAGGAAAACCTTAACCAAATTCCTGGCCATGAAGGGAAGGGAGGTTGGACGTGCCTCATTATGCCTCCTTGGTTTTGGACTTTAGACAAAGTTGAACAGCATTAATGTCAGAACAGAGATCATAAGACTGACAAAATGGACTCTAGGTGAGAATAAAATGCTAAATTATTAACAGGACCCAAAGCCATTCAGGGCAAAGGTTAAATTACACCTGTAGGCCATCAGTTCCCTTAACAGATCAGTTGAGTCTGTATATTGTGGCTTGTCTCTGATTAGCAAACTTTCTTATCTTAAAACATTTCAAGCATTTAGACCAGCAGTTCTCAACCTGTGGGTCACGACCCCTTTTTAACAAACATTAACATTGCAGCATTAGGAAGGTTGAGAACGACTGATTTAGACAAAGCTTTATTTCAATTACAGTCAAAGAATCTTAAAACCCACCTATCACCTATAAGCCTTGATTTTCAAATCAAACCAATGTCTACCTTCCATTTATTGATTTATGATTTTACCTAGAATTGCTGTCTTCCTATTATGTTTAAAACCAAACTGTAACTGCCTAGGACTTCTTGAATATGGCTCTACAGGCTACAGCCATAATACTTTAGTACAAATTTTTTCAAATTATTTTATAGACTTTGGGGTTATTTTTCCTGTTACCAATTTGCTCTTCTTTTTCTAATTCCTTGAGGTGTAACATTAAGTTGTTTATTTAAGATTCTTTCTTCTGTTTTGATATAGGTATTTATTCCTATCAACGTCCCTTTTAGAATTGCTTTTGTTGTATTCCATAAGTTTTGGTATGTAATGTGTCCATTCTTGCTAGAGTCAAGACATATTTTTAATTTGTCTTATAATTTCTTCTTCAACATAGTAGTTGTTCAAGTACCTCGCTTCATGTCCATGTTTGTGAATTTTCCAAAATTTCTCCTGTTACTGATTTTTAGTCTCATACCATTGTGGCTAGAAACAATATTGATACGACTGTAATCTTCTTAAATTTTTTCCGATTTGTTTTGTGGCCTAACGTATAATTGATCCTAGAGAATGTTCAGTGTATCCTTGAGAAAGATATGTATTCTGCTACTGGATGGAATGTCCTGTATCTCTCTATTCAGTTTATTTGGTCTGCCGTATTGTTCATTTTCAATACTTCCTTACCGATTTTGTCTGAGTGACATGTTTATTGCTGAAAATGGGTGATTAAAGTCCCTACTATTACTGTATTGAAGTTCATCTCTTCCTTCAGATGTTTTATTGTTTCCTTCATACTGTATTTAGATGCACCAATGATGAGTGCATATATATTTACAATTGTTATATCTTCTTGATGAATTCATCTCTGTCATTTAACATTCTTCTTTGTGCTATTTTAAAGTTTTTGACTTCAAGTTTATTTTATCTGATAAAAATACTACAGCTACTCTTGCTCTTTTTTGGTTTCCATTTGCATGGAATATCTCAGTTCCTCCCTTCACTTTCATCTGTGTCTTCTTAAAGATGAAATGAGTCTCTTGTAGGCAGTATACTGTTGGACCATGGTTTGGGTTTTTTTCCCCAAATCCATTCAGCTACTCTATGTCATTTGGATAATTTAATCAATTTACATTCACGGTAATTATTAATAGGTAAAGAGTTACCACTGTCATTTTATTAATTGTTTTCTGTTTATTTTGTAGAACTCTGGTTCCTTTCTTCCTCTCTCGCTGTTTTCCTTTATAGTCTAATTCTTTGCTTTAACTCCTTCTATTTTATGAAACATCTTACAATTTATAACAAGCTATATTAAGCTGATTGCTTCGATCACATTTAAAAACCTCGAAACTTTTATCCCCCTATTATATTTTTTGAGATCACAATTTATATCTTTTTAAATTTTGTTTCCATTAACAAATAATTGTAGCTATTATTCCTTAACAGTTTTTCCTTTTAATTTACATACTAATTATATAAGTAATTTACCCACCATTTTTATGTAAGAGTATTCTGAATTTGTATATTTACCAGTGAATTGTATAATACCGTAAGGTTTGGAGTAACTAATTAGTGTCCTTTCCTTTCAGCTTAAAAAACTCCCTTTATCATTTCTCACAAGACAGGTCTGGTGGTAATGAAGTTCTTAGCTTCTGTTGTTCTGAGAAAGTCTTTACCTCACCTTCATTTCCAAAAGACAGCTTTGCCAAATACAATGTACCTGGCTCACAGTTTTTTCCTTTTAGCATCTTGAATATATCATCCTGTTCTCTCGTAGCCTATAAGGTTTGTGCTGAGAAGTCTACTGCATGCCTAATTAGAATCCTCTTCTATGTGACCTCCTATTATGTACTTCCTGCTTTCAGAATCCTTTCTTTGTCTGTGGCTTTAAACAGTTGGATTATAATATATCTTGGTGCAATCTTCTGTGGATTAAATCTCATTGGAGATCTTCCTGTACCAGGATCTTTTCCCATATTTGGTAAATTTTCTGCTACTATTTCTGTAAATAAGCCCATTGTCTCTTTCTTTTCCTTCTTAAAATCCTGCAACTCAAACATTTTCTTTTTGATGTTGTCATAAATTATGTAAGCTTTCTGCATTCCTTTTATATTTTTCCCTTTATTCTCCTTTGACTATATATTTTCAAAAACCTATGTTCATGTTTGCAGATTCTTTCTTCTTGTTGATCAATCATGCTGGTGACAGTTTCTACTGTTTTTTTTTATTATTTATTTCATTGTATTATACAGCTTTGGAATTTTTTAAAAAACAATTTCAATCTCTGTGTTAAATTTCTCATTTTCTCATTTATTGCTTTCTTGATTTCATTTAATTGTTTATTATTCCTTAAAATAATTATCTTTGGGTCTTTTTTCAGGCAACTCATTGTCTCCTTTGCTTTATGGTCAGGTACTAGGAGATTATTGTATTATTTTGAGGTGTATATCTCTTTGGTTTTTCATGTTTCATGTTATCGCACATTGATGTTTGAGCTAAAGAAGAAGGAACTTATTCCAGCTTTTGCAGACTGGCTTTTTATGACAGATGCCCTTATCTATAAGTCCAGAGATTCTGGGCAGGTTGCCAGGCACAGTGTACAGCCAAGCTCTCTGCTGAAGTCTTTAGTCAGCCTAGCCTAGTGCCTCAATTAGCAGGTGGGTGGGCCTGGCACCTTGTTTCATAGGGTTAGGCCTGGATACTGGACCCACTAGGGTGGACCTATTATCGGGTCTTCTGGGATAGACCTGGAACCTGGGTCCTTGAAGGGGAACCTAAAGCCTGCATCCCCATGAAGTGACCTAGCACTGGGTGGGTCTTAAGCCTGAGTCTACAGGGACCAGACGCATGCTGGGATAGTCCTGGCACCTTAATCCATTGGGACAACCCTAAATCCTGAGTCCATGGGAGCCGATACTGAGGCAGGGCTGGGGCCTGAGTCTACACGGGTGGGCCTAAGTTATATATCTATAAAGGTGGTCCTAAAATCTTAATCCATGGAGCTTAGCATAGCACCAGTATCTGGATCCTAGGTCTTCTGGGGCTGAGGCCACAAGGTCTGCCCTGTAGGGTAGGGCTTCAGGGACTCTTCTGGAACCAAGCAAGCCTAGAGTCTGTGCCCAAGGAGCTGGCCTCCTACCTGAAGCCAGGAGCTATGACCTTGATACAGAATGAAATTACAGCCTGGAGAGGGCCTGGAGCCATGCTAGCTCTGATAAGTGTGAGCCATCCTGGCTCTGAACTCTGAAATTTAGGACAGACTTAGGGTCCCAGGCTTCCAAAAGCTGGCCTTGGTGGGCCTAGAGACTATATCTATGGGGACCAGCTTGGAGATTTAATCCTTCAGTGCTGGCTTGAGGACTAAGGCTACAGAGACTGGTCTAGTGCTAGGGTGCACCTAAAGCTTAGGATGAGCCTAGAATCTGAGTCTATGAGGGCTGATCTGGTACTGGGTCATGCCCAAAAGTCATGGCCACTGAGGTCAACCAGGGGCTGGTGCCAATTCAAAATCTGGGATTTCTAAGGTCAGACTAACATTGGGGCACCCCAGAGTCCTAGTCTGCCTGGCAAGCCTGGATCCTAGTGTTGTGGAAGCCTAGTGTTATGGGACTCTTTCTGGCAGGGTAGGTTTGGAGGATTAGACTAAGGATAATAGCCTGGAGACTGGGGCCACAGGTGCTGGTCTGGTATTCGGCTGGTATGGAACCTGTATCTTCAGGGGCTGGCCTAAAGGCTGTATCCATGAGTGCTAGTCTGATGGGCCCAGCTGATTCTGGGGCAAGCCTGAAAGCTGGAGTTATGGGCTCCAGCCCCAAGTTGGGGGAGGTTTAGCACCTAGGGCTACTGAGGTCGGCTTGGCAGTAGGGTAGCCCAGAGACTGAGGCCTCATGACAGAGATAGAGTCTGGAGCTTTGGGGTCCACTCTGGCACTAAGGTAGATATGGACTCTCAATCCATACATATCTGCCTGGAGTCTGAGGCTGTAGGGGCCTGTCTGGCACTAGGTTTTAATGAGGTGAGACTGGTAATGTGGTCGAAGGCAAAACCAGATGCTTATTTCCCTCTCCTTCCAAAAAGGATCTCTCTCCACATTGTGCTGGGGAACAGGTATCACAGGTAGTATAAAACTGTCTCTTCTACCCTCCTCAAAAAAAAAATTTTTTTTTAAATTTCTGTGCTTAAATTTAAAAAGTTTTAAAGTTTTAAAGTTTTCTGTACTTTAAATTTCTGATTACAGCCAGGCACTGTAATCTCTTGCATGGTTTCCAAAACTCTTATGAAGAAATTTTCATGCATGAATAGGTGTTCAAACTGCTATTTCTGCAGAGGATAAATGCTAGAAAGTCCAATTCTGCCCTCTTGCTGACATCAGTCTGAATTTTCGTTAACTTTTTAACAAAATAATAATAGATGGAAGGTCAGATTATACCAAGGGGCCATTGTTTTCTGACTCCAATCTGGGTTAATTGCTATATTCACAATAGGTCATGATTGTCTCCCATAGGTACAAAACAAAAATTTAAATAGATGACGAAATGAGAGCAAGGCCTGTAGAAACCATCTTATTTCACACCTGAGAAAGCAGAAGCAGTGAGACTAAGTTTCTTACCCAAAACCAACAAGACTATAAGTGGTAAACTAAAGCTAGGATGCAGGGTCCAACTTCTTACCTAATGCTCTTTATTTTACACTATACTGCTGTCCTCTCCCTTCTCCCTACATGCATACTTTCAAGGCACTCCAGAAGCAAAGAAGCACTTTAGTAACTCAACTTACTTATGCCCTCCAAAAAAGAAAATCCTGTTTTCTTCCCAGGTATGATTCTCGCCTGCCCCTGGTTCCTGCAACTGAGAGCTAGAACCTACAAAGCACCAGAGCCCAGAAGAACTTACTCCTCATTACTTTCCATCTCCTGATCTTGTTTACATGTGTTTTTCTGCAAAAATTTTAATGGAATAAGAGAAAACTAGTGCTTCAATTTCCCAATAAAATCTGTGCCCCAGTATGAGTCATTGTTTTCTTTTTTTTACACTAGGAAGGGTAAAGCCTTCTGGTTTTAATAACTAATACTGCTGAGTTCAATAAAAAGCACTTAATTTAATTTAATCCAAACCTTAATTAATGCCAGCTTCCCCTGGAATTTTATCTTTGTTTTAATTTAAGTCTCTATGTTCAGAAAAATGAGAAGTCAAAAGGAAAGAAATAGAAGTCAATTAGCTTGTAGGCTTGTTCCTAGACAAAGGACATGAAAATACAAGATTGACAGGTAAACGCCAAGATTCTAATGTTTCTGCCCCTCTGGACAATCTTTTCCTGGCAGAATTAATGTTTTCTTTAGTCTTGAATAAAGAAACTGAATAATTCACAGACCCATTTGGAAAATGTTTTTTAAATACAATATTCCAAAGCCAATTAGCATCAGATTTCTAAGCTAAAAGTATATTATTGCCTTTAATGTGCTAATAATCAAGAGATATGCTACTGTAAAATTAGATACAGAAAGCCTCTTAAGTCAGTCTGTTTGAATACTGAAACAGCCAGATTCAGTGTTTAGGGAAGGGGAATGGATATAGGGACTGAAATGGAAATAGAATGAAGCATTCCATAGGATAGTTTAATAAACTTTCTTAATAATTCATTTATTGTTGCAATAAAGTTCAGTCCTTTATCTGAAATCATGCATCACTGTAGATGATTTGCCATTTACTATTAACTGATCACTTTCTGAACTTATACCTGAAAGTTCTATTGTTTTACCAAGCTTAAATCAAAAACTTCGCAAGGGTTTAAGGTAAGTGAAAATCTCCATTTTGGTCCAGTTATGTATTTTTCAGTGCAAAAGCTTTTAGAACTGTTCTGAAGGCTCCTAAAAGAGGACTGAGCTCCTTTTAAGTTCACCTGAGAGAAAGGCTACCAGCAGCCACATGCCCTTGCCACCATACAGAAGTTGTGATTCAACCAACGACCAGAGAGGGACAAGGAAGCCATATTATTGTAGAATTCCAAACTTCAGTTCATGTAACACCTGGTTTTCCACAGAGATTTCATATCCAAGCTTGATTAAGCTAAAAATCATAGACTATACAATGTTAATCCTGAGAGGAAACTAGGACAGCATCTATGATTTATAGTTATGGATTTTGTGGACCAGTAATATTTCAAAAAATGAAAAATACTGGAGGCACCAAAATAGTGTTGGCTTGCTTTTTCATAGTCATTTGATTTTTTTGAAATAAAGACATTTAAAATGACAGTTATCATCAATTATCAATACCATTTCATAATGTTATAGAAATTTTAATAACAAAATGTAGCAAGAACATTAACTAGGAACTTAAAAATTAAATAAATTTAGCTTTGTAAAAACTCATCATTTTGTTCTTATTTTCTGATTTCATCCTAAATGCTGAAAACTGCATCACAGATTGACATTCATCCATAAATGTTGTTTAGGAATAATTATTTAGTTCAACACTTTTGTCTATTGATGAAAAACACTAACTTCCCATGTCATAAAGAGACTTTTGCAAAGAAATCAAACTGACTGCTAACAGATCTTAGACTAGAACCCAGACCTCTGACTTATGAGTATGCTGATTTTTCTGTTGATACCGGATTATTTTACTTGTTCAAGAAGCATTTCTTAAGGGTTATAGTTAGGATAAAAAAGGATCTTCTTAAGAAGTACATAGTCAAGGTGAAGTAGGAAAGTAGGTGAAGGTTTGCAAAAAAGATAACAACTCTAATTTAGTGATGAATGTAATGTGCAGGCAGATGCAGATTGCTATGACAGTTTCATAAAATGGAGGAACTTCATAGTATCTTTATAGAAGAGGCCAATTTGAACTAGCTCTTAAGGAAAAAAGATAATAAGGGCATTAACAGCAGAGTGAAGGGTGTGAGCAAAAATTAGGAGAGTAAGTTAATGGAATATAAAGTATTTGAATTTGGACAAGGCTTAAAAATAAATAATAAGGAAAGAACAAGAAAGAGTAGGCATTTCATTGAATGCTGAATGTCAGTTTAGAAAGTTTACACCAATGCATCTGAAAAGAAGAATCACCTAAAAAATTATCAGAACATAGATTCTCAGATCCATCCCTAGAGATTCTGGTCCAATAGGTCTGGGGTAGGACCTAAACTTCTAATATGTTATTAGGTGATGATCCTGCTCATCTACGAAGCACACTTTGAGTAGAATTAGAACATTTAGCTATGAATAGCAAACAGTCATGACAACCAAAACTTTTTGAGGAGGGAAGTGGTACATTGTATTATTATCTGTCTATTCATTTATTTTAGACAGAAAAAGTTTGAATTATCCAAAGACAAATTATTAATAGCAGACCCTTAGAACCTTCCCTATGGTAACCATTGCTGTTCTCCAATAAAGGAGTAATCCAAAACTTAGTGAGATTTTTCAGGGCAGTGGTTCTCAACCTTCCTAATGCCACAACGTATTTTCTGTTAAAAAGAGGTCACAACCAACAGGTTGAGAACCACTGCTTTAGGGAATGAGATACTTTGCTTAAAGAGGACATCAATTGAAACATTTATAATTCAAAGTAACAAACAACAGCTTACAGAAACCACTGTTTTAGGAAGCCAAGAGACAAGGTAGGAGATTAAATGTGTTTATTGGCTACCTTGTTGAAAGTATTGTAGTATAGAACATTATAAAACATACTTTGTAAGAAAAATGACCATGGAGTCAGCCTGTTTAGGAATCTTCATTTTCCTTTATAAGCAATAATAATGTTAACAATACACCCTGCTGAGAAAAAAAAAAAAAAACAGGCTAATGAACTACAGTCTTGTGGAAGGATTATACTTGACTTCTATGATTCCACAGATCATGGGTAGAATTTTAAAGGAGGCAGTATATAGTTAAAGGTAAAAATTTGTTTTCAAATGCATAACTTTCTAACTCTGTTCAAAGATGACTGGGTATAGAAGGTCAACCTATCCTAGAAACACTTCAGTACTTCAACAAAATCTTATTAACAATTTGACAAGTGTACTGCAAAGGGAAATAAAGATACTAGCTTGGCCTAGATAATCTGTAAGAAGCCATCTTACTCTAAAACTCTAGGATTCCTTTCCTATCCCAGCCCTCACCAGCCAAGAGTCAGTAAAAGATTAGCCAAATACTTTAGGATAGAAAAACACAAAACCCTCATAATATGAATATTAGTCACATAATTTCAGAAAATTGACAACTCAGCAAGCATCAATGAAGCTTGACTGAGCTACCAATGGAAATCTGGACTCTTAAGTATAATGTTCTTCCTTCAATAGAATGTTACTTTTCACTAGATCTATCTTTAAAGCCACTTTGGCATATACTTTCAACACACATTTTTGAGTGCCTACTTCATGGCAGGCACCATGCTTAGGTGTGGTCCTGAAATGAACACAACCTGACATGATGTGGAATGAAGCCCCCTTTAACTTTGAAGACAGAGGAGGACTTGGTAATGAAACATAGGAGTAGACACTTATTTAATAGCATCCCTGCCTAGGAAGTGCTCCTTATCACCTAAAAGTACATAAAACCCCATAAATAAGAATTCTTTCCCTTGGTTATTGAATGTTTTCTATTATATGACTTCTATTAAAAAGAAAATATTCCCTAAGAAGAGAAATAACTTAACACTCTAACAGCTTAATTTCCCCGCTTTGGACTTCAGTTTTCCCACCCATAAATTAAAGGATTTTGACCAGATCATCTCTATGGTCCTCTCTAGCTACAAAAATCTAGAACTTATTAGGCCAAAAGACTAGGGACTGAGAATAGCTCATGGCAGGGTTTTCAAGGCTGCCCCAAAACAGAGGTTGGAGTTATAAGCAGCCTAAAGTACTTATCTCAATCAACTCTCTCCAAACCCTGAAGTTATAGGGAAAGATTTAAACATGCCTCCAATCCTCATGGGCAAATCACTCCCATCAAGCTGTTGGACAAACTTTGGCTAATAAAGATTAAACAAATAAATATAAAAGATGGTTCTATCCAGCATCCTAAGAGGCCAATTTACTGTTAATGGTGGTGTTTAGGCCCTAAAAGAGTATTAACTTTCAGAGTAGTAAAATCTCCAAACATAGCCCAGAGCTTTAAAAGGTGTACAGGTGCCAAAATTAAGGGCCAAATTACCAATCTGTTTTAAACGATGGTCTGGGAATGCTCAATATGACAAGGAAAATATATGACAAATAATATCTTCAATACAAATAAAAAGTTATTTGAATTTATTAGAGGAAATGGACTGCCTCTTGGGACTTCTTTTTTGCCCACTCCCCAAAGAAGAGATTTTTCAAAATCAACGTGAAGATATAGCTAATGTAAAATGACCCTTTAAGCATAAAATAAACTTATTTTTTAACTAAAACAGTTTTCATGTCAGCATTTGCCAAAACCTTTGGGAACTTAGAAATTTCAAGAAAATGAACATTCCAGGTATCAAAGCTAGGTGCTTCCATGATATGCTAAATGCTGCTTTACTCAACATGTGCAAAAGCTTTAAACCAGAGTAAAGGTGGCTGCCTCTCTATTTATTGACAAGTTTAAAGAATTGCATTAGCAGCCCTGCTGGATGACAGCAGAATGACTTCCTGTCAAGTAACCTCCATCCCCCAAGGTGACAGGAAATGGGTTTAAACACTAGTAATATCACTAATCAATTTGCGGAAGAACATGTTCCCAGCCTGCAATTGTGAAGTTTGGTTGCAATATGTTAGTTGCTTGCTGGGCCATGTGATTCAGCATATGACAGATGAAAGAAAAGGTCAGATTTACTAAGTGTTGAAGAGGTGTCATCAAGAGTTGCATATTACTTCAAGATGTCCTCCCCATCAGAGGCATCTCACATATAGGAGTCAATTTCTCTGCAGAATTCTATAGTTTCCCAATAACCTTTTATGGAAGCCCCCAAATTTATCTCAACACATGAATAATTGGAATTTTTCTTATTCCTGATTAAGACCAAATAATATAAAGGTAATAGTCTTATCTTTGCATGATCCTACCTTGGTCTTTAAATGCATGCATGCATATACTTTAAAGCTTTGCCAAATCCACTCATGTCAAGTTAAAATAGCCAGATTTTCCTCAAAAGTTCATTCTAGTGCTTCCAGTATCTTGAGGTGGTTTTCCCCTTCTCAAATACAATGGCATTTATATTCCTTTTCAAAAAAGCACTATTGAGTTTTACACGAAGGAGAGTGTGAAAAAATATATTATTTATAGAACAGAAAAGGGCCTTCAGGATCCACTCCCCAGAGTCCATTCATATGTTAGGTTCATTTCTTCAGTCATAATTTTTTTCATCATTATTTTTGAGCATTTATTTTATGTAAGACATTGTATTAAAAGTTACAATAATGAGTAGAACCAGATATAAAATAAGGAGATATTTAATTAATCATACTTTAAATAATTATTCAATAAATCTATAATTCATAATACTCATAATTATTAAATAAATTAAAAAACTATTCAATGAATGTATAGTCATTAACTGGGGATATAAATAAAAATTGGAGAGCGAAGTGACTTTCTAAGGTCCCATAGTAAGTCTATGATAGAATACTAGTCTCCTGGATCCCAGCTCAGTTCTTTTTTACTCTGTAGCCCAGTGCATTTCCGTGTACTTTCCTTGGACTGAAAGATGATCTGACATTTCATTTCCAAGGTAATCTCACAGTAGCTTCTCCAGAGCAGGACTTTTCAAGTTATTTTTACTTCCTATTACAATTATAATTCTTTACTCTTTGCTAAGGTATACCTGGAGGAAGGGCAGGGTATATGTATGTTCCTATGTCTGTGTATTGGGGGAAGCAGAGGTCATCTATAGGTGAACATCATAATGAAGGTCTTGTAAGCTTTGGTGAAGAACACACAAGACTATGCCAGTGAAAAAAGAAAACAGCAGTGCCCACTTGGCCGTTCATGATCCCTGCCCCCAAAGAAAAAAAGGTGTACCTAAGAACAGGTGAGAGAAGGCATTCCAAGTGATTTTCTAAAATCACCGCCAGATTTTAACTGAAATATTAGCTGAAAATGGTAAGTCAGGCCAGCTTATAGGGCCAAGGAATAAAGAAAGAGGCCATGGATATAACCTGGCAAAAAGGTGGCAGAGGAGGATGCTTCTTGGCTACAAAAGTGGAGGAAAGGCATTCTGAAGAACTATCTCAAAAGTCAAAGTAGCAAGACCAGATAATCCATTTCTTCCTTTTCAGATCTTATTGGACACAGAAGTAAAGAACTTTCAACTATCTGATCCTTCCATTAAAAGCCTTACAGTTTCCTATACACTATAAAATTTTCTCCCATAAATACAACTCATCTCACAGCTTAGATTTCTGTCTCTAGAAGACAGAAGGATGCTGTTCTCAATACTCAGCTACGAATAATGTGCCTAATCAATACTTGCTGAATGCATAAGTGTCATCAATCTGCATTTATGAACATTAATAATAAGAATTTATTGAGCATTTAATATGTGAGGGGTATCATATTAAAGCTATAGATGTATTATCATACTTAATCCTAATACTACTATAAAATAGCTAATATTATTATTCCCATTTCATAGACAAGAAAAAAGGAAGTTTAGAGACATTTACTCATGTAACAGAAGAGCCAGGATTTAAATATAGAACTATCTGATTCACTTCAAAACTCATGCTCCTGATCACCATATTTACTGCCTCCTTAAGGGTCTAGGCAGGACAAGATGTAGTGCTTCTCACAGAAAGGTCCTACTCTGAATTAATTAGCACACTTACCGCAGCAAATAACAAGAAACAAAGTAAAATAACATATAAATGCAATATATTACATAAGAAGAAAAGACTTTAAGTAAGGTGTTTTTAGGGTTGGTTAATTCAATAGCTCTGATATCTTTAATTATGTAAGTTCTTCCCAATTTCTGTTCTGCTGTCCTTAGAGGGTTGACTTTTTTCCTCAGGCTTATCCCTTAATAGTAGTGAGATGGCTATAGTAGCTGCAGGTATCACATCCTCGCACAGTTAAGTCTGCAGACAGAAAAGTTGTTGTTTTCACCAGTGCAAAAAAAAAAAAATAGAGAAACCTTTCCAAGAAGAGAGTAGACTTTCATTTTTTTTACTTCTTTGGCCATTCCCAAACTAATTTCTGATAAAGAGATTAAGATTATCATGACTGTCTTAAAGTAATCAAGATCCACCTATCTAAAGTTGGGACGGAATCAATCTCCCCTGAAACACATAGTTATCTATTCCTGAAGAAAATTGAGGCCCTTTTATAAAGGCGGCAGGACAGAAATGGCTGTTAGGTAGGAAACTAATGGTAATAGCCACATACCAAAACAAAATCCTAAGTGAAACTATATCAACTGAGGCATTTTCTAATCATTGCCAAATGCTAGTTGACAAGTGTTTTGAAATCAATTTATGTTCAAAGGCAAAGTAGTAATCTTTTCCAATCTTCTAGGATTTGGGAATAAGAGGAAATTGTAAAAGCAAGCAAAATAAATTTCCACCTATCTGATAACAAAGGAAGAAATCTATGGTTTCTAGACAAAGGGAAGGAAGCATGGAGAAGTCATTCTCCCAATCTCCCAATCTCCCTTGACCAAGAAGGCTTTTAAGGCTAAGGTTTTCAGAAGTAGAAATCATTCCAGACTATTTAACCATAGAGATTGTTAACCTAGGATTACCATTTCATATGTATAATCCCAAATCCACAGAATATTATACATCATTACTTTCCTAATTACTTAGACCTTTTTTCTCTCTAATTCTCCTAATATCTGTCTTTTAGCTCAGGTCAGGCTGCCCTTCTGATGGTCCTAATGTCCACATTTGGAAATTTCCCCTGGTGAGCCTCATGTTTTCATAAGTCCTTTCTGTCTATCTTAAGGTGTTCTCTGTGACTACCATCCCTCAACTTTGAAGTGTTTTCTAACAGATTTTCTAATACCAGAGTACCTAATATTATTCTTCATATGCGACAGCTTATTAATTTTAATAACTAATACTTGCCAGTTGCTTACTTTGCATCAGGTCTGATACTAACTAATTTGTAGATATCTTTTTTCATCCTTGGAAAAGTCTTTTGTGGCATACAGTGTTATCTCTACTTTATAAATGTAAAAACATCAGCCTAGAATAACATTCCCAAGGTTTATACAGTTAGAGAGTAAAGATTATTATCAAATCATTCATGAGTTCATGTTTATTCATCAGCTTTTCTAAATCCCTATGCAACATAGTATAATACACATCATGATAGACACACAAAGCCTGTCCATTACCTCTACACACACTGTCCTGAAGCCCCAATATGTCTTATTCAGCATTGTTTTCCCTCTGAAAAAAATAGTGGTCTTCAAACAAAAATGTAATTTCCAGCATTCTGGGGACAGGAATAAGTGTTTGCCTTGGACTTTCTTTTATTTATTTATTTATTTTTCTTGAGACAGAGTCTCACTTTGTCACACTGGTTAGAGTGCAATGGCATCATAGCACATAGCAACCTCAAACTATTGGGCTCAATCAATCCTCATGCCTCAGCTTCCCAAGCAGCTGGGACTACTGGCACCCATCAAGATGTCCAGCGAATTTTTCTGGTTTTAGTAGAGATGGGCTCTTGCTCTTTCTTGGACTGGTCTTGAACTCTTGAGCTCAAACAATCTGCTGGTCTCACACTCACAGAGGGCTAGGATTATAGGTGTGACCTAGAATGCCCTGCCTGCCTTTAAATGTTGTAAGAGACTTAGAGAAAGGGAGAAAATCCAAAGACGATGTCTTATGATCCTTAAGTGATCTTTAACCTGCCAGAAAACTTACTAGCTTAACACTAATTATACTATTTTACTTTACTCTCCAAATTAACAAAGTCCTACAGACAGCTCGTATTTATGAAGCCCTTCTTCAGGCATTTAATCAACACAAAGATAAGCATACATGACATTAACCAAATCAAACGATAGATCACATCCCAGAGAATCATATCATACGTTCAGACTATAAGCATACAATTTATTAGCATTGTATGCAACTTGCTAGCATACAATTTACTAGGATTCCAGTTTCTTTTTTTTTTCTTATTAAATCATAGCTGTGTACATTAATGCAATCATGGGGTACAATGTGCTGGTTTTATATACAATTTGAAATGTTTTCCTCAAACTGGAAAATATAGCCTTCATGGCATTTTTTAGTTATTGTGTTAAGACATTTATATTCTATACCTAGTAAATTTCACGTGTACCCTTGTAAGATGCACGTAGGTGTGGTTCCCACCAATTACTCTCCCTCCACCTGCCCTCCCTCTCCCCTTTCCCCTTCTTCTTGAGCTATAATTGGGTTATAGCTTTCATAAGAAAGCTATAAATTGGTTTCATAGTAAGACTGAGTACATTGGATACTTTTTTTTTCCATTCTTGAGATACTTTGCTAAAAGAACATACTCCAGCTCCATCCATGTAAACATGTAAGATGTAAAGTCTCCATCTTTCTTAAAGGCTGCATAATATTCCATGGTGCACATATACCACAATTTATTGATCCTTTCATGGGTCAATGGGCGCTTGGGCTTCTTCCATGACTTAACATTTATGAATTGGGCTGCAATAAACATTATGATATATATAGCTTTGTTAAAATGTGATTTTTGGTCTTCTGGATATATACCTAGTAGAGGAATTGTAGGATCGAATGGTAGGTCTATTTTTATTTTATTTATTTATTTATTTATTTATTTATTTATTTATTTATTTATTTATTTTATTGAGTCATAGCTGTGTACAATAATTCAGTCATGGGGTACAGTGTGTGGGCTTCACATACAATCGAAATGGAAGAAAAAGTATCCAATGTATACGCCCCTAAT
>CAUYRH010031992.1:0-13095 GCA_963574655.1 Perodicticus potto
TGTAGTCCCAGCTACTTGGGAGGCGGAGGCAAGAGACTCGCTTGAGCCCAGGAATTGGAGATTGCTGTGAGCTGTGATGCCACGGCACTCTATCCAGGGTGACAGCTTGAGGCTCTGTCTCAAAAAAAAAAAAAAAAAAAAGAGTGAGATCCCATCTCTACTAAAAATAGAAAAACTAGTGGCATAGTGGTGCTTGCCTGTAGTAACGGCTGCTTCGCACCCTCCACTTACACAGGGCTATGACTCTTCCACTCTTTTTGCTTTTTTCAAAAAAACTGCACTCTCCTGGTGTTTCTTGTCTACATTTCACATTATAAACACGTGCTCCTCACTGCCCTGTGAAATCTCTTCTGCCTCACTCTCCGTTCTCTCTTTCCTTCCTCCTCAAAAGCTCTTTGGTGTCCAGAATCAGGACTGCCAGACTCTAACATCCGCAGACTTCCCCATAGCACCCAAATGGGAAATGCCCATGGCATTGAAGTCAGGGTCCCCAGATCTGAGTGTGAATCCTCCCCCTGAAAATGACTGCCTGGGTGGCCTGGGGGGGGGGGGGTTACTTGGGCCCTCTATGCATTCTGGATGGAGGTAGTCATTCCCAGTTGATGGGTGATGGTCGATTATCCCAAACTGAACTCTGAACTCCCAATCTTCCCCACAAACTTGCACTCTTTCTATCTATGTGAAAGGCACCAGCATCCCTCCAGGGGCCCTCACTGGCCTCCCAGCAGTTCCCCAACACCAGGGAGGGCCCCCATCAAGCCTTTGCACTTGCTCTTCCCTCTGTGACACCCCCCTGCTTTTCTCCCTCACTTCCTGCAGGTCTCTGCTCAGATGGCTCCTCAGAGAAGTCTACACAATCACCTTGCATAGACAGCACGCTCCTGTCGCCCTCTCTCCCCCCTTTCCCCTGCTTTATTTATTTTCATAGCACTTATCACACCTTGATTCATAAATACCTATGTAATATTTTGAGAGGCAACATGCAGTAATGATTAAGAGCAAGGACTCTGGAGTCACACTATCTGACTTTGAATCCTGAATCCAGCTCTTCTTAATGATTTTCAACCCCTTGTTGCTCAGTATTCTTATCTGTAGAATGGGATAAGCACGATAATACCTTCCTCATTGGTTCAGAGTTAATATTTGTAAAGCACTTTAGGAGACAGTAAACGTAAGAGACCTGTATCCCCAGTGCATAGAACAGGCTGGCATAAAATAGATACTCTAACCAGAAGGGTGATAACTGCTTAACATCTGGCAGGGTGCTAGTGGCTAAAATGAAAACCGTTGTTGGTTTCCTGGCCCACCTCACAGAGCTATGTGAGATCTAATCAGCTGATACAAGGGAAGATATTTTGCAAAATGCCATACAAATCATGCAAGTCATAATAAAATGAACTACTACCATTTTCTTTTTTCTTTTTCTTTTTTTTTCTATTTTTAGTAAAGATGGGGTCTCTTACTCAGGTTGGTCTCAAACTCCTGAGCTCAAGCAATCCACCTTCTTTTGTCTCCCAGAGTGCTAGGATTACAGGCATGAGCCATTTTGACCAGCCCCAGTATTACCATTTTTCTGATGACTCACTGGATACCAGACTCTGTGCTAAGTACTTTCAAATGTGATCTCATTCTAATATGAACTCTACAAATGTAGTTCATATTATTTCTATTTTACAGATAAGGAACTGGAGGTTAAGTCTCCTGCCCAAGGCTACACAGCCAGGGCAGAAAAGCAAAGCCACAGGCTAACCTAATTCTGTGTCACTCCAAAAGTCATGGCCTGACTTAGTTGCCAACATGCCATTCAAAAATACCTGCTGGAAGAATCATTCTGGGTAACAAGCCTTTGGTATATTGGAAGAACTCCACAATATGAGATCCTTTCTGTAAGAACCTCTCAAAATCAACATATTTGCCTTTGGTCCAAAGTTAAATTCTAGGTCCTCAAAGAAACATTTAGAAAGAGCTTTTCTTCCCATTTTTGGTAGTCAAATTCCCAGAGTTTCACTCCCACAGAGCACAGTTACAGGGATGTGTCCCAAAGACAGTGGGTGTTTTCCAGTCTTCCAGGAAGTGACCTTAAGGCAGGGTGAGGCCCTATTTCCTGGCACTCTCTCTACCTAGCGCTCTGCACACATGATTCCACAATCTCACTTCTTTATTCCTGAACTCCTTGGCACTCTCCTTTTTGCTCAGTGATGTCACTGGAAAGCTCTTCCCATTTATCACTTCAGAATCCTTAAAGGTGCTGAGGCAGCCTGTCCCCAAGGGGAAGCCTGATCCGCATACCTTCCATTTCCCTGAATCTTGGGCGGAACCGTGCTGCCTTCAGCACTGGTGAATTTTTGCCAAGGCCTGAGCTGTCAGTTTCCAGAGATCAGAGGCTGAGCATTTATGTATGTATGTATGTTGAGGGCAAGAAATCGATTAATCAATAAGCACTCACGATGCCCTGAATCCCAGTAGTTAGCTAAGGTCTAGAGACTATGAGAACTTTAGGGCCAAAAAGGACCTTAGAGAAAATAATAACAATAACAATAACAATAATAATAATAATAATGATCTGCCTACAGAGCAGGTAGTGACCCCTGCAGACTATGCTTCCCAGGCTATCTTGAAAGATGTCTTCCTGCTGGGTTCAGCCAATGGGAGGCATTCTTGGGAGGCTGGGGGTGGGACAAAGGAGGAAGCCAGAGTCCTTCTTCTTAGCAGTGTCTTGTCTGCAGCTCCAGCTCTTGCATGGGTCTGCCAGGTGACCCCAGACTCTGGGCTCCAGTAATACCACCCTCCCTCTCTTCTCACTAAGGGGCAGATGACTTCATGCTGCCTAATCTCTGAGTTGCATCACTGTCCCCTGTTTGGATTCTCAGCCTCCCAATTACCTCTGCATTCCTTCTGGTTTAAATTCTTACAGTGATTTTTGTCTTCCTGATTGGACCCTGACTGATGGAATAGTTAAAACTTACACAGTACTTACTACGTGCCAGCCCCTGTTGTAAGTGCATTATGTAAATTCGCTTATTTTTTTTTAGTTAACTTATTTAATTCTACCGTCAGAGGAACAATTAATTTTATAGATGAGAGAACTGAGGCACAGAGAGTTTGATCCAGCCCAGAGAGATCCTAAATCTGGATACATATCAGAAATGGCCCAGGAAGCTGAAGGATGTGATGGATGGCTTCTTAGCTCTACTGAATCAGACTCCCAGTCTATGGGGCCCAGGAATTTGGAGATTTAACAAGCTCCCCAGGTGATTCTGATGCAGCTAACCCAGCACTCTTTCATAGACTGGTATTATTCAAGAAACCCTAACTTTGTTTTAATGATGAGGACACCAAGATTTAGATCAGGAATGTGAACTGCCTCTGGTCACCCACTAAGCTCAGTGGCAGCCAATAAGGCCAAGGACAGCACTTTCTGCTCTCTCCACCACCTTCTTGTTCAAAGTCACATGGCTGGTTCTGATGTTTGGACTTGCTCCCCTGTGAGCTATCTGAAACCACTTCTTATTAGAAATGTTTTGGAAAATTCAGTATATAAACAGACATGTATGCAGGATTGCTGAGAGTGGATGATCAGTGTTTGGGAAAAGGAAAAGGGAGGCAGTTTAATCCACTTAATCTCTTATTTTCCAGCTGTTCTGAATAATTTTGGAGAGTTTTTTAACCCTTCGGCCATACTACTTTTCCCTTACTGATTCAGCAAGACTACCACCAAGAATTTATATTTTTAAATAGGGGCCTAAGGTGTACTGACAGTTTGAGAAAATAGGATCAAAATAAAAAAAGCTTAGCATCTGAATGGATTTCAATAATATCAACTTCAACTGGATTTTTGTCTTTTTTCCCTCCATTGCTGTATTCTTAGTATCAACAAAACACTTCGTGGCACACTGTAAGTGCTTAATGAATATTTATGGAATGAAATCATAATGGCTTTTTTTTTTTTTTTGAGACAGAGTCTCACTCTGGTGCCCTGGGTAGAGTGCCATGGCATCAGCATAGTTCACAGCAATCTCAAATGCCTGGGCTTAAGTGGTCCTCTTGCCTCAGCCTCCTAAGTGGCTGGGACTATAGATATCTGCCACAATGTCTGGCTAGTTTTTCTATTTTGAGTAGAGACAGGGTCTCGCTCTTGCTCAGACTGGTCTCGGACTCCTGAGCTCAAGCAATCCACCTGCCTTGGCCTCCCAGAGTGCTAGGATTATAGGTGTGAGTCACTGTGCACCCAACCAATAATGCCTTTTTTTGTATTTTGAAACTACTTCCTGTAGATCTGTAGGCTCATTCAATGATTCCCCACAATAGACTGAACAAATATCAGAGTCCCCAGTTTATAGAAAAATGAAACAGAATTGAGAGATCAGGTGACTCCCCAGGTCACACAGCTAAGAGAGGTGTTACAAACTCTCTCCATGAAATTCTCCTCTCCCTGCTAATAGGACAAGAGTGATGAGAAAGAACACTGGTGGAAGAATGCAGAAATGAATGCAAAATAAACTATAAGAATAAACAAAATAACTTGATAAGGATAAGGAATTCTAGTATTTATCACTGGAGGAGGAGACTTGGAAACTCAGAGATTCCAGAGGATACACAAATCCCTCTCTCTCTTAAACTCCTAACTTCAGTTATTAATTCAAGAAGTCCTTGCTTGCCTGTTATATTGCTAGTAATAACCCCCACCATTCCATTTTGTTAAGGTACTCTGCATATGTTATTTACTTGAAGTTTACTACATTTCTCCCGGACTACTGCAATAGCTTTCCTCAGAGCCCCTCCAGTCTTTTTTCCCCACTACTGGCAGACTGAGCTCTTCAAACTGCCAAATTTGATCACTTTGTATCTCTGATTAAAATCCCTAAATGATTCCCCACTGTGCTCTCTATCCAGGCCTTGTAAGGTCCTGCCTGGTCTAGTCCCCCATGGGGACCTACCTCTCCATTCATTACATTCAACACATACTTACTGATGGCCTTCTATGTGTCCGTAGTCTGGGCACTGTGGCTTTAACAGTGAACCAAATAGCCAATGTCCTTGCTTTCATGGAGTTTATGATAATACACAGTGGAGAAATAAGCAAACAAGATCATTATAGACTATGATAAGTGCTAAGAATGAGATAGAGTAATGAGATGGTTATTGGGGAACCAGCCCACGTTTGATAGAAAGGTCAGGCCAGATGCTCAGAGGAGATGACAGTGAAGCTAGGACCTAAAGGTAGAAAATAAGCTAGTTATGGAAAAAGCTGGGAGGAAGAGTCTTCCAGTAAGAGGATATCATGTGTGCGAAGGGCCTGAGATAGGCAACTTCTAGAAAGCAGCAACAGAAAAGTCAGTGTGGATGACTTTTATTCCAGGCTACAAGGAAACTACTGAAGAATTTTAAGCAGAAGAAGAATATGACCTGATTTATATTTTATAACAATCCCTCTGGCTACTGTGTGAAAAACTGATTCAGGGCTCGGCGCCTGTGGCTCAGCGAGCTAAGGCGCCAGCCACATACACCTGAGCTGCGGGTTCGAATCCAGCCCCGGCCTGCCAAACAACAATGACGGCTGCAACCAAAAAATGGCCTGGCGTTGTGGCAGGCGCCTGCAGTCCCAGCTACTTGGGAGGCGGAGGCAGGAGACTCGCTTGAGCCCAGGAATTGGAGGTTGCTGTGAGCTGTGATGCCACTGCACTCTATCCAGAGTGACAGCTTGAGGCTCTGTCTCAAAAAAAAAAAAAAAAACTGATTCAGGGTAGACAGCATGGAAAGATGGGACAACAGAAGTGGGTCTGCTATGCCCAGGTGACAGATGATGGATTTGGTATAGACCACAGTGGAAATGTAGGAAAGTGACCTGGTTCTAGATAGAACTTTGGGTAAAACTGACAAACTTGCTGATAGATTAGTTTTGGAAGTAAAAGAAAAGAGGACTCAAGGCTGTCACCTATTTTTTTTTTTTTTTTTTGCAGTTTTGGCTGGGGCGGGGCTTGAACCCACCATCCTCAGCATATGGGGCCAGCACCCTACTCCTTGAGCCACAGGTGCCGCCCAAGGCTGTCACCTATTGGGGGGTGGACAGATCGTGGCGCCATTTATGGAAATAGAATCAGGCACAGGAGGAGTCAGGAGTTCCAACTGGACTGTGAAGCTGGCCAGATGCAGATATTGGCTCTGGGCTATTTGGGTCTGGTCCTAAGAGTTCAGGCTGGTTTAGAAATACATAAGCCAATATCGCCTGTGTTTCTCTATAGATGACCCTTAAAGCCATTGAATTAGCCCTGAAGCACTTGTATAGTGGAAAAGAAGGAGCTAGAAAGATTAACAGAAAACCAGAAGATCGATGTCCACAGAAGAGAGGATTCCAGAAAAGGGGAAGAAAAGTAGTTGGCTGGGTCCAATAATGCTGGGAGACTGTGAAGGATGTGCCACAGGTATGAACCCTGAATGTGGCTACCCAAAATCATTGGGAGAACATTTTCGCAGGAGAGTCAACCTAGAAGCTAGACTGGACTAGACAGAAGAGTAATTTGGAGGTGAGGATATATGTATGGACAGCTTTTTCTAAGTTTTGCTTAAAGAGAAGTAAATAAATGGGGTACAGCTGCAGAGGTATGTGGGGTTAAGTGAGGGTTTGCTTCTTAAATGGAATTTCCCAGCACCATGTTCTCCAAATTTCAGTCATTGAAATTTGTGCCCATACTTATACCTGGGTGCTCCATATTTTAAATCTTTCTTTTTCTTTCTTTTCTTTTTGTTTTGTTTTGTTTTGGTTTTTTTGGCAGTTTTTGGCCTGGGCTGGGTTTGAACTCGCCACCTCCGGTATATGGGGCCGTGCCCTACTCCTTTGAGCCACAGGGGCCACCCTTTAAATCTTTCTTAAAATCAATTTACTTTTTTTTTTTTTTTTAGAGACAGAGTCTCACTTATTGCCCTTGGTAAAGTGCCGTGGCGTCACACTGCTCACAGCAACCTCCAGCTCTTGGGCTTAGGCGATTCTCTTGCCTCAGCTTCCCTAGTAGCTGGGACTATAGGCGCCCGCCACAGCACCCGGCTATTTTTTTGTTTTTGCAGTTCGGCCGAGGATGGGCTTGAACCAGCCACCTTCGGTATATCGGGCCGGCGCCCTACTCGCTGTGTCACAGGAGCTGCCCCAAAATCAATTTACTTTTAATTAAAACAGATTTATTTTTAAAATTTAGACCAGACAGGGTGGCTCACTCCTATAATCCTAGCACTCTGGAAGGCCGAGGATGGGAGGATTGCTTGAGGGAAGGAGTTGAAGACCAGCCTGAGCAGGATCAAGACCTCCATCTCTACTAAAAATAAAAAAAAAAAAAGAGTCATTATGGCAGGTGCCGATAGTTCCAGCTACTCTGGAGGCTGAGGCAGGGGAGCCCTTGAACCCAAGAGTTGAAGGTTGTAGTGAGCTGTGATGACATCACTGCAACCTAGCCCAGGTCACAGAATGGTACCCTGCCCCAGAAAATAAAAAACAAAAACCCTTAATATTACTATGTCACTTGAGAAACCAACACTACTTGCCATAAACAAAAGGTAAGCAATTAAAAAGTCAGTATAGGGGTGGTGCCTGTGGCTCAAGGAGTAGGGCACCGGTCCCCTATACCAGAGGTGGCAGGTTCAAACCTGGCCCCAGCCAAAAACTGCAAAAAGAAAAAGAAAAAGAAAAAGTCAGTATAATGAAATTTTTTAATCTGAGAAAGCTGATTGAAAGAAAATGAAAAAGAAAGCAATGTTATGGGTAGCACCTATGGCTCAGTGGGTAGGGCGCTGGTCCAATATACTGAGGATGGCTGGTTCAAACCCAGCCCTGGCCAAACTGTAACAAAAAAATAGCCAGCGTTGTGGCAGGTGCCTGTAGTCCCAGCTACTCCGAGGCTGAGGCAAGAAAATCGCCTAAGCCCAGGAGGCGGAAGTTGCTGTGAGCTGTGTGATGCCAGGGCACTCTACCAGGGTGATAAAGTGAGATTCTTTCTCTACCAAAAAAAAAAGAAAGAAAGAAGAAAGAAAGAAAGCCATGTTATTAAATTATAGCTGGAGGCCGAGCCTAGGACCAGCTCTTTGTTTAAAAAAAGAAGTCATCAAGTGTTAGATGTTAAAGACACAGCAACATCAAAGTGAGACTTTCTCCTTGAAAGACTGAAAGATAATTGAAAAGAAAATAACTTTTTTTCTCTGTGTGATTTAAAACGACAAAATACCAGGCCTACCCTCTGAGAAACACTTTTTATTACATTTATTGTGATAGAATTTCTAGTAAGTGCATGAATCTATTGCTACATGTTCAACCTCACTACTCCCACATCATTTATCTTTCTAAGAGGATGAGTGCCTGAGTACCTTAATCTGATTAGTGAATTTCATTTGATAAGCCAGTTAGTGGGTGTGTATAGCCCAGCCCCCTTCTCTCTCCTTCCTCTTGGGAATAATTGCTCGTTTTTAATTCAAAATTTGAAAAAGTCCAAACGTTTGATTATACAATCTTTCAAACACACAAAAGCTTCTCGGAGGCAAATTACATCCTTGCTGAGAGCAGAGCTGATTGGTTAAGACTTTCTAATACTGGGATTCAGTATTAACAGATCTACTTGACCCTGGAGTTAGACCACGTTCTCCAATAGCAGGTTCATCAGTAATGAAGGTGTTATTCTGGTTTCCATCTGCCACTCCCTTTGTCTTCTTCTCATTGGTTTAGAACTCAGTTTACAAAGATAGGTGTTATTTATTGGCGCTCCCAAACATGCTAAGTGGAATGTTCTCATTAAGGACTCAAAATAAGGCACATATTACATAAACACTGGACTCCATGATGGAATAGGAAGCAGCCATTTAACACATTATTTTAAAAAAATTTCTTCTTTTTTCATTTGCTTTTTAAATTTTTTACTTATTTAAAACTTTTGTTGTATAACACACTATTACAGAAGATTTTTTTTTTTTTGCCTGTTTTGGCCGGGGCCAGGCTTGAACCCGCCACCCCTCGGTATATGGGGCCAGCGCCCTACTCCTTGAGCCATAGGAGCCGCCCTAGAAGAATATTTTTATGAAAAGATGTACACAGTGTGTTGTTGAATGTAAAGTGAAACGTCTTGACCACTGGATAGAGTGATGGCTACCTGGACAGTTCTGTGTTAAAGCAAATCTATCAATAGGAGAATCCAGGTTTGGTATATAGGTGCTCACTATGCAATTCTTTCATTCTTTGTGTGTGCGTTTGAAAATTTTTATAACAAAATGCTTGGACTTTGAAATTTTTTTTTTTTTTTTTTTAAGACAGAGCCTCAAGCTGTCACCCTGGATAGAGTGCTGTAGCATCTCAGCTCACAGCAACCTCCAATTCCTGGGCTCAAGCAATTCTTCTGCCTCTGCCTCCCAAGTAGCTGGGACTACAGGCGCCCGCCACAACACCCGGCCATTTTTTGGTTGCAGCCATCATTGTTGTTTGGCGGGCCCAGGCTGGATTCGAATCCTTTGGCAGGCCTGGGCTGGATTTGAACCCGCCAGCTCAGGTGCACGTGGCTGGCACCTTAGCCCGTTGAGCCACAGGCGCCGAGCCAACTTTAAAATATTTTTAACTAAAAAAATAATATGTAGGGTGAGCGCAGTGGCTATATTTGTAATCCAAGCACTTTGGAAGGCTGAGGCAGAAGTATTGCTTAAGTTCAGGAGTTTGAGACCAGCTTGAGCAAAACCAAGACCCCATCTCTACAAAAAATAGAAAAACTAGCCGGGAGTTGTGGTGGATGCCTGTAGTCCCAGCTACTCAAGAGACTGAGGCAAGAGAATTGCTTGAGCCCAAGGGTTTGAGGTTGCTATGAGCTCTGATGCCGCCGCACTCTACCCAGGACAACAGATTGAGACTGTCACAAAAAAAAAAAGAAAGAAAGGAAAGGAGAAGAAAGAAAAGAAAAGAAAAATGGCAGAATAATCTGCTCGAATCTCACCAGCTGAGTTTCATTGTACTGACAACTTCAGCCGGCATCATGGATCATGAAGAAGCAAGAAGTAAACACATAGAAGGGAAAATCTTGGGTGGCGCCTGTGGCTCAGTGAGTAGGGTGCTAGCCCTATATACGGAGGGTGGTGGGTTCAAACCCAGCCCCGGCCAAACTACAACAAAAAAACAGCTGGGCGTTGTGGTGGGCGCCTGTAGTCCCAGCTACTCGGGAGGCTGAGGCAAGAGAATCGCCTCCAGGAACTGGAGATTGCTTTCAGCTATGTGATGCCACAGCACTCTACTGAGGGTGATAAAGTAAAAAAAAGAAGGGAAATTCTTAGGATTCTTTTTTTTAGGGATGTAATATATACTTAAAAATAAAATGCCTCAATGGCAAACAAATCAGTCTTGTATGTGGAAATGCCTGCTCCTTATTCCTTTGAGAACAAGAATATATTCACAACATGGTACATTAAAACAGGTGGCTCATGGTGGCTCACAGGCAAGAAGGTCACTTGAGGCCAGGAGTTGGAGAACAACCTAGACAACATAGTGAGACTCTGTCTTAAAAAACAAACTGGTGGGCTTGGTGCCTGTGACTCAAGCAGCTAAAGCGCCAGCCACATACACCTGAGCTGGCGGGTTCAAATCTAGCCCAGGCCTGCCAAACAACAATGACAGCTGCAACCAAAAAATAGCCGGGCACTGTGGTGGGTGCCTGTAGTCCCAGCTACTTGGGAGGTGGAAGCAGGAGAATCCCTTGAGCCCAGGAGTTGGAGGTTGCTGTGAGTTGTAATAACCACAGCACTCTACCCAGAGAGCTTGAGGTTCTGTCTCAAAACAAAAAAAAACACTGGTGGCACCTGTTGCTCAGTGGGTAGGGCGCCAGCCCCATATACCGAGGGTGGCGTGTTCAAACCCGGCCTGGGCCAAACTGCAACAAAAAATAGCTGGGCATCGTGGCTGGCACCTATAGTCCCAGCTACTCGGAAGGCTGAGGCAAGAGAATCGCCTAAGCCTGGGAGTTGGAGGTTGCCGTGAGCTGGGACACCACAGTACTCTACTGAGGGTGACAAAATGAGACTCTGTCTCAAAAAACAAACAAACAAACAAATTAAAAACCAAAGGAGTTCTCAGAGCTACCATCTTTACAGTAGAGTTTGAATGGTAGTGTATTTCTCCTACGTAAAAGAGAAAAAAAAAAGAAAGAAAGAAAAGAGAAGGAAGGGAGGGAGGGAAGAAGGAAGAAAGGAAGGAAGAAAGAAAAGAAGGAAGGAAAAAAAGAAAAACCCAATTTTATCAGAGCTCTAGTTTTCCAGGGTATTGAATCCAGAACCTGTAGATCAAAACCAGAACAGCCTCAGAGTCTTTGGATAAGAGGCTGAGAAGAGAGAAATGCTCAAACAAGAAGCCAGCATCAATTCTCTTGGAGGTGGTAACACTTCCGCTTCCCAATACCCTCTTCCCTCCCCCCACTCCCACCTAATATGAATTTTGTAGACACTTGGATCAGCCTTGGCTTTCACACCCTCGGACACAATAGTTAAGGACACCAAAGACCATTTGTCTGCCCTCACTAAAACAGTGACAGCAAGACAAAACATCACCAACAGAAGTTTTTAAAAATTTAAAGAGCTTGATAAAGTCCTCCATTCTGCACCTGCCAGGAAGGAAATGCCTCTGGCAAGTGTCTCTGCCCCCACCCCTGCTCCCCACCACACACTTGTACACATGCACACGAACATAAACACAGGCGCAGGTGCGCGCAAACACACACACACACACCCCTTCCTAACAAACACGCCTCCCCTCCTTGTTTCCAGCTGCTTGCTGGAGGGCACCAGTCCCCCTGCCAGAAGAACTGGAGGATGGGGAAGCCCCTAATAGTTACTGGGGTGAAACTAATGAGTTGGTGGCTTCCAGCTTTTTGAGGATCAAAGCCTGAGATCTGAGGCCTTGGCAGGAACACAGCACCTGCAGGCATAGCCGGGCCCAAGCCAAAAGGCCTGGCTCACTGGGCCAGGTGCAGGGCACACTCCAGGCTGGGCCTGCCTGCCAGCAGACAGTTGTGAGGGCTGGTGGGAAGGTCAGGTCGCCAAGCTGATGCTGCAGAAAAGGAAGGATGTGGAACTATTGTAATTAAGTTAATACAGGAATTTGGGCGGAACAGGGGAAGCAGAGAGTAAGGAGAAAGAAAACAATAATCACTCAATCTCACCTGGCCAAATTAACAAATTAGAATTTTAGCTAATTTGTTCCCAATCTTTTTCCTATGTGTAACATTTTTTATTTTTATTTATTTATTTTTTATATAATTTATCTGCTTGTTTATGTATAGATTATTTGTGGAAGGATAGAATCTGATAATATTCTTTTGTTTTTTTGAAGTTTTGCTGGGGCTGGGTTTGAACTCGCCACCTCCAGTATATGGGGCTGGCGCCCTACTCCTTGAGCGACAGGTGCAGCCCCAACATTTTTTAAAATTATAAAACTTGTGTCCTTTTTGTAAAACAAGGAAAGGGACAGGATGAAAGCAAAAATACTGCTCGATTTTCACCCAGAAACCCGTTCTCATCTTTGCTTTCCAACAAGCAAACACTCTCTGAAGAGGCCCTTCTTGAACTTCTGGTGTACTTCTCCATAAATATCATAGTTCTACAACTGACTGTTTTCCAAACAATATTTTTGAGAATTGTTCAAGTTGTTATACATGAAACTTAATCCTATATCACCGGTCACGGACTCCAGAAAATACACCAACCACGTTTTGTGGGTGATCCTGTGACACCAATGTGTGGCACTTAACTGTCTTCCTCTCTATAAGAAACTATTCTAAGTTCTCTCTTGTTAACTTCTTCTTTTTTTTTTTTTTGCAGTTTTTGGCCAGGGCTGGGTTTGAACCCGCCACCTGTGGCGTATGAGGCCAGCACCCTACTCCTTTGAGCCACAGGCGCCGCCCTCAGAACATTTTTTAACCCACAAAGAAATGGTGGGGAGGGGAGAGGGGAGGATGGATGGAGGGAGGGCAATTGGTGGGATCACACCTACGGTGCATCTTAGTAGGGTACTGGTGAAACTTATTAAATGTAGAGTATCAATGTCTTTATATAGTGATTAAGAAAATGCTATGAGGGCTATCTCTCACAGTA
>CAUYRH010031995.1:0-47434 GCA_963574655.1 Perodicticus potto
CTTTTAATCACTATATGAAGACATTTATATTCTACATTTAGTAATTTTCACTTGTACCCTTGTAAGATGCACCGTAAGTGTGATCCCACCAATCACCCTCCCTCCACCCATCCACCCCCCCCTTGCCCCTTTCCTCATTTCTTGTGCTATAACTGGGTTTTAGTCTTCATATGAAAGCTATAGATTAGCTTCATAGTAGGGCTGAGTACTTTGGATACTTTTTCTTCCATTCTTGAGATACTTTGATCTCTGTGTGAGAAATCCTGCAACACTTCACACCTTAAATAGGAATCAACATTTAATAACACATTGATGTTGTGGGGCAAGAAATAAGGAGCAGCTTAAATGGATAGTTTGGGCTCCAAAACTCACTGTCAAGAGGTGTTGGCAGGCGATGAAACAGCTTAATAAGGAGCAGCTTATTTCTTGCCCCACAACATTGACGTGTTATTAAATGTTGATTCCTATTTAAGGTGTGAAGTGTTGCAGGATTTCTCACACAGAGATTTAGTCTGAATATTTGTGTCCCCTTCGATTCATAATGCTGAAACCTAGTCATAAATGTGGTAATATTAGGAGATGGGGTCTTTGGGAGATAATTAGGTCATGAAGGGATTAGAGACAGCCCTTATAAAAGAGGCCTCAGATGGCTCCCTCTCAACACTGGGAAAAGGTGCTTTGAATCAGGATGAAAAGGTGTCATAAGACAGGAAGTAAGTCCTTACCAAACACTCATCTACCAGCACCATGATCATAGGCTTGCCATCTCCGAGCAGTATGAGGAATTTTATCCGAAACAAATTCTGTTGTTTGTAAGCTAGCCAGTTTACGCTATTTCATCATAACAGCTGCAGTGGGCTAGGGCTTGCAGCAATATATAACAGATTAGGTATTAAAAATGCATTTGTGCAAGTAAATATTTATATAAATTATAGTCATCCGTACACTAAAATCAGGACTCTGGGGAGCAAATTTTTTTCCCAAGTAACATTTGTATATATCCACACCATTCCTAGACACAGGAAATTATCTAATCCCACAGGAGGACTTTACAAAGAAAGGGCCAAACTGTGCATTCAGGCATTCAGGGCAGCACAGCACGAGGCGATTTAATAATGACTTTACAGCGAATCCCTAGTGTGTAGGCAGAGGTAGTTTAAACACACACAAACATGCAAGATTATTTAAGCCTCCCATTACAGCAGGTTCAGGGAAAAAATGAGCAAGGGAAAATTGTAAAGGAACCTCATCCCTGTTTATTTTTACTGAGTGTTAGAGTCTATTTAGGGATGATTTATTGGAGTTAAAGTGACCTTTTAGCACATGTTGGCTGTTTTTTGCTCTGCTAAATTCCTTTTTAGAAAGTTGTTATTGTTAAAATTGGGTGGGAAATGACTTCCAGTGAAAACTGGAACATAGTTAGCCTCCATTTATTTTTAACTTTTTTTTAATCTCATAGTGAAACACACATCTGTAATAAACAAATGAAATGGGAACAACCAAACGTGTTCTGGTGTTCTACTATTTTGTAGCAATAACCTGCATAAAGAACTCAGTCAGCGTTTCGCAGCATACTTCTTATCCTTTTGCTTTTCTCATGTTTTTAAAAATTATTTATTTTAAAATTGTGCTGATACTAAAGTAATAGATTATATATATATTATAACATTTTATGTTACTAAATAAATATATGTATTTAAAACTTAGATGCAAAGGTCCTTTAATTTCTAATTATCCTGAAACATATTAAAGAAGTGGAAATCAGTAGAAAAAACTTGATATTTATAAATGAGATATATTTAATTTTAACTTTCATTGTAAAAGACTGAAAAATCTTAGTGTAAACATACACAAAATTACTAAGCACTTGAAAAGTTGGATATAATTAATAAATAAATGTAATATTATCACATGAATATGGGTTTTCCTACAATCTCAATATACTTTAATAAGTTATATAGACAAATTTTGTATGTATAATATTCCAAGGACATATTTAATATGAGAAAGACATATTAAACATCTTATGAAGAAAATAATAAGATTCTAGTCATAGAATTAAGTAAATGGTCAGTTACACCAAAAAAATATGAGACCTGAAAATTCATAACTTAACTTTTTAAATGATTAAATATGCGCACGCCTGAATTCTTATAATGACAACATCTCCCTTATATTTTCTATAGAGATGTTTTCTGTTGTCAAATAAAATTAAGAAACTTTGTGTGCATTGCCTACTGAATAAGAATTACAATATTTTGTGTTGTCATACAACTTTTTAAAAGTGAATTAACATTTATCTTTATAACTGTTTTTACAAGCATTTGGGGACTAGAAAGTTAGTAACATTCAACCTCTGAACATTTCTATCTTCTCTCAGACTTGTTCAATACTAGTGAGTACCACGGAGTAATTTATCACCATGTCACACTGGCCTGAAGATTTTCTTAAGGGCACATGAAGAATGATGAGGTTAGTCTTTAAGCTCTAAAAATTCCTGAAGGTGAATTTTTCTCTTTGGTGTACATAGATAATTCTGTCTTTGCTGAAAATTCACTCATGAAACTTCATTCTTATTGCCGATGTTTAAGCTTTAGGTAGCCTAAATAGGTTCATTTTAATGGAGCTTTGGATCGAAGTGCTCGCCTAAAACATCATTCTATGTAGGCGATACATCAGCCGAAGCCTAGGCAATGTTCATTGCTAGAGGACAGGCATGCCGATGAATTTGTGAGAAAAATCTGGCAGAAGATTATTATTAAATGGGCAATCAGAAAACAGAGCTGAGGAATTTGAGCTACAGTTGACAATTTTTGATAGACTATCTTGAGAACTGATACGACCTCCAATAAAAGTCTATAGTAGAGAGTCTAAGGAGAAGCCACAAATCCTTATTTGATCTTGTGTCAGATTGTAGTTTTCATAAAGGAATAGCTTGTCTGATGAAATCACTGGCTATATTTGAATTTGTCTTTGCTCTGAAACCTTGAGTGTTAAGGAGCAAGGGGCCTGAGAGTAGAAAATAACGAAAGTTCTGAACCTCACAGCAGTTCCAACAACCTGGCAGTTTCATTCTAAACATTGATCCCAGAGAAAGGAAAACTTATGCTCACCAAGGACTTGTAGATAAATGTGAATAACAGGGTTATTTGTTATAGCCTGTATCTGAAAATAACTCAGGTGTCCTTCCACAGCTGTATAACTATTCATCCCAAGATAATGTCCTTCCACAGCTGTATAACTATTCATCCCAAGATAAATAACTGAGCAATAAGAAAAGTGGACTATTCATAAGCAAAATATTTGGATGAACCTCCAGGAAATTATCTTGAATGAAAAAAAAAACAGCCAATCTCGAAAGGTTACATACTACATAAAGGTGAGCGTGGGAGAGATGAAAGTGCATGTGGTTATAAAAAGGTAACACAAGGAAGTCATGCATGTGATGAAGGGCCTGTTCTGTATCTCAACAGAAGAGGTGGCTACACAAACCTACAAGTGGTCAACAAAATTGACCCCAACAAGACATCTATGCTTCAATCTCTGAAACCTGTAAATGTCACAACATTTGGGGAAAAAAAAGATCTTTGCAGATATGGTTAAGTATTATAGAATAAAGAGATTATTATGGTAAATGATATTATATTACTACCACTTTTCTGGTTTTGGCATTGTACTATACTTGCAAGATGAGGTTGGGAGGAAACTGCTTAAAAGGTATGTGAAATCCCTCTGTGTTATATTCCCTGTATATGTGAATATACACTTACATACAAAAATTAAAATTTATTTTTATAAGGGCAATAGATTTCTTTCTCTAAGAATTGTTACAAAAAAATAAACAGGAGGCTATCTTCATGTCATTAGTGGATGCAGACATCTTAAACACAATACGTAAAACATATTAATCATAAGAAAATACGTGAAATTAAAATACATTAAAAATAAGAAACATCATTTATGAAAGCAGCATTAAGAGAATGAAAAGGCCATCCACAAACTGAGAGAATACTTTTGCTCTATAGATACATGACAAATTACTCATGTATAAAGGGTTACTATGAAACATTTAAAAAGCTATGATGGAAAAAGAAATGGCAGAAAGTTTAAACAGAATAACTTTACCAGATTGTATATCCAAAGTGATCATTTCACATGTAAAATAATGATTAAATTCATTAGTCACCAAGGAAATGTGAATAAAAACCACAATGTGCTACCTCTATACACTCACTAGAACGCTTCCATTAAAAAGGCAGATGATACCAAGTATTAGTCAGACTGTGAGTAAATGAGAATTTTCTCACACATTTAAGTTTGTGTATGCAACTGGAATAACTATTTCACAATATCAAATAAAATTGAATATGTGTAGGCAAGCTGTACGATTTAGTAATTCCACTTATACATATACATCCAGCAGAAACAAATGCATAGATTTACACAAAGATACATACACATATGCTTAGAGCAATAATATTTGTAATAATCCTGATCCTAAAACAACCCAAATGTTCATCTACCTTGGAAAGATTAAATACTCTTCTATTCATAAACAGCAATATTTTAAAGCAATAATAATGAAATAATTACAGCTCTATGAGCTCTCATGGAATCACTCAAAAATAATGTTAAATGAAAGAAACAAGAAAAAAAAAGAGTCCAGTCCCAAGTGAACAAATCTATTTATTATTATATGTTCAAAATTGGGTCAGTTAATCTATGAAACTAGAACTCAGGAACTGATGGCCTTGCAGGGGTGACAATGATTGGCAAGGGCATAGCATTATCTTGACATTTTAAAGTAGTTTTGTTTCTTTATTTGGATGAAAGGAAATTGGGTGAATTTGTCTCATGAAAATACTTTGAGTTACACACTTAGGACCTGTGTGCTATTTTATATTTTATATACAGGTCATATGTTAATTAAAATTTTTTTTTCTTATTCTTCTAAATATTCTTTAGTTCCAGAAAACATACAAAAGAAATTACACTGAGTTTATAAACTTTAAAATAATTTTATCTTTTTATATTTTATATTTTAATATATGGTTTGATTATTTTTACATGTATTTCAATCATTATTGCTAGTGAAAAGAAAACTTTTCAAAATACCACATCCTGTAATTCAGTGGTTCTCAACGTTCCGAATGCCACAATGTATCTTCAGCAATATTTTAAAGCAATAATGATATTAAAAAGGGTCACGACCCACAGGTTGAGAACCACTTCTCTAATTGGTTAACAATTACATGTAAGAAATATTGTTCAAATTTCAGATGTACTCCATAAAATTAATCAAGCATGTTCACAAATTCTCAGCTTCAGGTAGATTAATCCAGTTCTGCTTATGGAAAATTTAGGGGAGAGCAATACTAATGAAAATTTGGTTACATAAAATGTCTGTGTCCATATAAAGTAGTGCTATGGAGTCGGCAAAAATCATTCTGCATAATTATTTTCAATTATGTTGAAAATAAGGAGAAATAATTGCCAAGTAATGCAGGACATTAAACATAACATTATTAGAGGAAAACATAAGGGAAAAATTTTATGACATTGGGCTTGGCAATTTCGTCAGGGGAGGACATGGCACTAAAAACACAAGGAATAGAAGTGAAAATGGACAAGTGGGGATTTGCCAAGCTTAAAAGCTCTATCACAACAAAAGAAACAACAAAATGAAAAGTCCACTAATGAATGGGAAAAGGTATTTGCAAACTGTATATCTGATAAGGTGTTATTTTACAAGATGCATTAGAAAATTCTACAACTTTGGGACAAAAAACAATTAAAAAAACAAAAAACAAATGAATAAAAAAAAACAAAGCAAAGGATTTGAACAGACATTTTCCAAAGAAAACATAAGTGGCAAAAAAATATAAGAAAAGATGCTGAACACTAATCATCAGCAAACGAATATCAAAATCACAAAAAGAACTTCACATCTGCTATGATGAACATTAATAATGAAAAGAAAGATAAGCTTAAGGATGTGAAGAAATGTAAACCTGTGTAAATTGCTGGTGGAAATGTAAAACAATCAGTTGGTTATGAAAAAAAGTTAGTAGTAGAACTATCATATGATCCAGCCATTTACTTCTGGGTCTACATCCAAAATATTAAAATTAAGATCTCAAAGAGATATTCGCACACCTGTGGTCATGTCAGCAATATTTGTAATAACCTGTATGTGTAAACAACCTAGATGTCTATTGATGAATGAATGAATATTGAACATGTGGTATGTGCACATTACATGCCTTGAAATGTTTTTCAGGCTTGAACAAGAAAATTCTGCTGTTTACAAGAACATGGTGAACCTTGAGAACATTATGGCTAATGTTTCATAATAATCTAGTCACTGAACGACAGATAACACATAATTTCTTTTATATTAGGTATCTTTAAGGTCAACCCCCTAGAGAAAGTTTAATCAGTAAAAATGTTCTGTTATGTGACTTAAATAAGTTCTAGAGATCTGCTGTACAATAACGTGCCTATAGTTAAAAATACTGTATTGTAACCTAAAAAATTGTAATGAAGACAGATCTTACATTAAACATTATTATGACAATTTTGAAAATATTAAGTGAAATAGACTGGTACAGAAAGACAAATAGTACATGATCTCATTCATATGTGGAATCTAAAAGGTTGTTTTACAAAAGTAGAGAGTGCAGAGTACAGGAAGGGCAGGGAGGAGAGAGGGATGGGGAAAGATGAATTTTCAACAGGTACAAAGTTACGATTAGAAAGGAGAAGAAAGTTCTGTGTTCTGTTGCATAGTACCATGACCAGAGTTAACAAAACTGAATTAAATGTTTCAAAATAGCTATACGAGAGGGTTTTTTTTTTGTTGTTGTTATTTTTGTTGTTTGTTTTGAGAGAAGGTCTCATTCATTCATCCAGGCTAGAGTGCAGTAGTGGCATCATAGCTTGTTGCAACCTCCAACCCTTGGGCTCCTGCTGGCTCAGAGTGTCAAGGAGCTGGGACTACAGATGCACCCATCACAGCAAATTATTTTTTCTGTGTTTTTTTTTTTTTTTTTTTTTCCAGAGAAGGGGTCTGGCTCTTGCTCAGGCTGGTGTTGAACTCTGATCTCAAGTGATCCTCCTGCCTGGGCCTCCAGAGTTACTAGGATTACAGGCATAAGCCACAGCACCCAGCCAAAAAAAAATTTTTTTTTAATATCCTCAGTTTAAAGCAATGATATGTTTTTAAGGGGATGGAAACACTAATCACCCTGATTAGTCATTGAGTACATGAGTACACGGATTGGAAATCAGGTTGTGCCTCATTAAAATGGACAATTATTATGTGTTAATTATATTTTCTTAAAATATTAAAAGTGAATAAGAAAATATACCCTAGCCCTCAAAAATATTAGGTATAGTGTGATTCCTCTCAAGTATATATAACTGAAAAAAGTAGAAATGAATGCATACTAATTTTGATCAATTGTAAAACATTAGTCTTTTGATTATAATTACTTAATTTTATAATTTTCAATTATCTATTTTCCTGAGTTTTAAAAATAAATCTTAGTACTAAGATTTTGCAAGCTATTATGTTTTTAGTGGAAATTGCCCTTTTTTATCCTCTTTCAGAATAACACATGAATTTTTAAAAATATCAATAGAGCCTTTATATAAAAGGAGCATTTTAAAAATATCCTGTGAGTTAGTGGAGAAAACAACAGATGTTGGCATCAAGAAGAGCAGGTTAAAATCCTGACTTGGCCATTATAGCTTCGTGCCTTGGGAAATCTATTTAACTTATCTGAGATTTAATTTACTCTGTAAAATTTGGAAAATCAAATTATTCTATAGGAATTGGTGAGTATATTATTATCTGTTCTTGAATAAATTCTAGTTTGTATTATTACTGTTTTCATTATTACTAAGACAGTGGAGAGAATGTTGGAAGTCATGTTTTGAAAAATTGATGACTATTTGCTCTAAATGCAAATCAATATGATATACTTAGAAAAGTAGATATATTACTTCACTCATGTAATTGTATTTTAAAAGCTATTGATCATTTTAATAAAGAAGAAAGTGTTTCAATAATTTTATAGTTTATAAAGCAATAACAGAATAACATATGTAACTATGCCTTTTCACTTTATTGTTTTATTATCTTCTTTATTCACTCTTTCCAAGACATCTTTCTTCATGAGCCAAACTAATTATCCTTCAATTTATCTACTTACATTTGAATTCCCTAAATTAATTGCATTGGAAGCAAAATTAGCTTTGGAGAATAAGTCTTAAATCTCTGGTAAGGATAGTTCCAAGTTTCAGAAGGTCTGGCCTTCTAATTTTGGGACAAATAAGTATTCAGGGATATGATATATCCTAGAAATATGTTTAACAATGTTCTAAAATATTTACAGAAGCATTAAAATATCCACACAACATGGGATGGCATAATTTGTAATAAATACTAGTTACAGATTTTCTTAAATAAAATATTAAACTTAAAACAAAACTCAGTTATGATATTTTATCTAGTAAATATGATGGTATTTTTATAAATAAATAGTGTAGGCCATTATCACTCAATCATTGATTTCTTTTTCATTTATGATATTTAAAGCATACAATGATTTAAATATATAATAGATCCTAGCATCTCACTCAATATCTAACAAAATAACATGACAATTATTTTATTTTCATTTATTTAATTTTGAATATTAAATATCTTCATTTAAAGATTCTAGAAAATGAGTTACTTTTAATTAACGTATATGCTTTTTAAATATGAAGGTTAGTTAGAAAATTAGTTAAGAAAATGAACTTGTTCGAGTATGTATGGGCTCCATGGATCTTGCTAGACTGTTCCGTTTCCTCCTACATAAAAACTTTCCCCATCACCTCCAATGCTTTCATATTAAGTCGCCATTCACACTTCATTATGGCACTTATGCCAAAAACACATTATACACTGACAGATGCTTGTGCCAAACCTTGAGAACCTTTTCAATGCAGTTAAATACTATTAAGAATTTATACACATGATTCTTAGTAAAGCATCACAAGAATGGAGAAACAAGAATCCTATGTACTCAATTCTGGTAGGAGGACAACTAAGGTCCCAGTACATGGTGGGGGGTGGGGGATGGAGAGTGTTAAGATAGGAAAGTGGGGGGGGGACAAGGGGTGGGGTACACCTTTTGGGGGCGGGACACAACTACAGGTGGGTCCTTATGTAACAAAAGCTGTCAGTATAACCTGGTTCTTAGTATCCTCAATGAATCCCCAACAACTTTAAAAAAAAAAAGACTTTATGCGTAGGTAGCTCATCCCTGTACCCCGAGCACTCTTGGAGGCTGAGGCAGGTGGATCGAGAGAGGTTATCTAGGTAGTACTGAGCCTTCTCAGTCACCAATTATGAACGTAAGCAGCAATGTGGAGTATGACATTGGCTCAGACGATGGTGCTGATCAATGACTGCTAGCGCCAGTCACCTTGCCACAGGAAGGGCAGTCTTGAAAATGGCAGAGTCACGGTTATCGTTTGAGGAGCACAAGGCCATTTTGCAGTGGGATTTGAAATCTGAAAACATTGTGGAAGTGCAGGACGGCGGAGGCGTGAGGACACAGCAGATTCTCCAACGCCCTGACAACCGCATGCATTGGTGATGAGTTTGAGACACTTGGCACCAGGGAAGGGCCGCTGTGTCTGCGGTGGTGCTGCAGCGGTTCACACGCTTCGCAGAAGTCTCCCGAGCGGTGTGCATGGGGACCGGGATCAGGACGAGCACACGAGGCTTCTAAAGACAGCTGAGAGGGAAGGTTTTGTCCCGAGATTATTACATTCACTGAGTGAAGATGACCGTGATGGAAGCGGGCAGTACTGCGAGGGGTTCCCAAACAGGGTACAAGGGGATGACAAGTGTGTGAGGAAATGGGTTTGGTCTGAGCAAGCACAGTTTAAACTAAACGGAACAGCCAACAGACATAATTGTGAGTATTGGGCTCCAGAAGTTCCACGTTTGGAAAAATATGTCCATTTACTGGGCTTCAATGCGTGGTATGGAGTGTCATTGGGGGGACTCACTGGACTGTCACATGTCACTTCTGACACCACTTGCCAGGGCCCAGGACTGGCCAGGTCTCAGGCCAGCTTAACTAGGTTCCAGACGGATCCTAAGTTACCTTGCTCAGGTTCAGTTCCCTTAGGTGCCTGAGGGCTATCTACTTTAGCTGGAGACAGAGAGTGTCCTAGAGTAAAGCAGTCTTCTTAGAATAGATAGATCTTAGCCTTTATCTGAGCTTGGTGATCTTCAGCAGAGAGACATCGTGCTGGCGTTCTGCAGGCAGGAGAGGAGACAGAGTCAGAGTAAGCGGGTCGTGATAAAATGCGCATGCTCCTGACTGCCTTCTCCTCCAGCCTAATATAAAGCTGATCTCCGGCCTCTTAACGCCACAGGTGTAGAGACTGCCGATTCACCACTGCTCTCATCTCGCGAGCTCTCATGCTTGTTAGGAGAGCTAAATCCCTCTCCACGCCCTTTCCACCCAGGTGTTCCATAATTGAGCCATACAGGTATTTCTTATAACTCTTACTCCTCCTAGCCATAGGCTATGTGGGCTGCAACACTGGACCATTCTTTTCTGAAAGTCCTGTTACTGGTCCAATGTACCTAGACATGCAGCCACATCCATTTTACCTGCAATGAAAATTATTTTAATCTAAAGGAATACTAAGTTTGTGTGCCTCAGAAAATATCATGAGACTCTAAATAAAATGTTACCACATGTACCTTTGACTTATGTAGCTGTACTAATTTTTCTTGCTTCAACCAAGACATGCATGATATACTCAATCATGGCAGTGTTAATTCACTTTTAGTCCTTATAAAAGTATTAGAGCAATAATGACCTCAATTTTAACATGTCCATAATACTTAATAAAAAATGAGAGACTAGGGCAAATGTCTTTATGATAAAATGAATTTTTTTCTTCCTGGGTAGATAGATGCGTAGTAGTAGGATTGCAGGGTCAAATGGGAGGTCTAATGTGAGTTCTTTGAGGATTCTGCATACTTCTTTCCAAAGAGGCTGGATTTGTGTGCAGTCCCACCAACAGTGTAGGAGTGTTCCCTTTTCTTCACATCCAGGCCAGCATCTGTAACTTTGGGACTTGCGATGTGGTACATTCTCATTGGGGTTAGGTGATATAGCAGGGTGGTTTTGATTTGCATTTCTCTGATAATTATGGACGATGAGCATTTTTTCAAGGGCTGGTTAGCCATTTGTGTCTGTCTTCATCAGAGAAGGTTCTGTGTAGTTCTCTTGCCCAGTGATAAATGAGATTTTGCTCCTTTCTTATTAATTTCATTTTTCCATATATCCTAGGTACCACCCCTTTGTCAGGTGTGTGACCTGCAAATGTCTTTTCCCGTTCTGAAGGCTTTCATTAGCTTTTATTGTTGTGTCCCTAACTGTGCATAAGCTTTTCAATTTAATTAAGCCCCATTTGGTTAGTTTTGTTGTTGCAATTTTCACAAAAGTCTTCTTTGTAAGGTCTTTTCCCAGGCCGTCTCCTCAAGAGATTTTCCCATACTTTCTTCTACAATATTTGTCACTTCATAACTTAGATTCAAATCTTTTATCCATCCCGAATTAATTTTTATAAGTGGAGAAAGGAGTGGGTCCAGCTCAATTTACAATCTCCAAGATGTGGAAACATCCTAAATGCCCTCAGGAATGGCTAAACAAACTATAGTGTATGTACACCATGGAACACTATCGAGCCATAAAAGAGATGGTGACTTTACATCTTTTGTATTAACCTGGATGGAGTTGGAACACAGTCTTCTCAGTAACACATCACAAGGAAGGAAAGGCCAATATCAATGTGCTCAATACTGATATGAATCCAGTAGACAATCTAATTCACACCCACATACGAGAAAAACCTATTTTAATTCAAGTTGGGGGGAGGTGAAATGAGGGAGGGAAGAAAGGGGGATGCTCCTACTTGTTGGGCACAATGTAGGGGTGTACTGTACACCTTCCTTTTGGGTGTGGGAAACAACTAGAAGTGGGACTGTATGTAACAAATGCAAATATTTCAACTTGTTCTTTGTCCCCTCTCATTAACCTGAAATTAAAAAAAAAAAAATATGTGATACTTTTCATGTGAGAAAACATATATGAAAACAGTCTGTGAGCGTATCATGGTGTTCTTAAAATATAACTATAAATTTTTAATCCATACCCCCATCAAGATGGTGACGATTCATTCCTATCCCATTCATGAATGGCTCACTTTTGATACCGGAACATGGGAGAACTGACGGCATAGCACTTCAAGATCGTTAAAAGAAGATCGCGGCTTTCATCGTGGGTCTTTCTTCCACTCTTTCTCCCTCTCGGGTCCCTCATTCTCAGGAAGGCACCTGCCATCGTGGGAATTGCTTTACGGAGGAGCCTCTGCAGAGAGAAGGGGACCTCAGCTCACAGCCATGAGAAACTGAAGCACGTGAGCACATATGTAAGTTTGGAGGGAGTTACTCAGCCCGGATGCTCAAGACAACCTTGATCCTGGAAAAGACCCTGGGCAAGAACCACCCAGACTCCCAACCCTGGGAAAATACATGAGACAATAAAAACTGCAAAGTCTGGAGCAAACTAATATGGAAAAAAGAGGCTGGCAACCTAATTTGGCTGAATGCCCACTGCCGGTGCGTTACCTCATCTCTCAGAATTCTAGTTTTCCAGTTTTCAAACTTGGTGTTATGCTTGTATATTTTGCAGGGTGTTTTGGCATGCAAATGTGTATATAGAAAGTGATCCGTAAATGGGATATGTAGTGTTATCGTTGTTGTTATTACCATTTTTATTATATATTACAATTATTTTAAATACTTCCATTTTATGCTAAAATATTCAAAGTATAAAAAATAAATGATTTAATTATAATAATTCCTCTCTATATCTGCACAACAGCTTTTCCCAAACAGGGTTTGCTTTCTGTAATTTTAATGTTCCTTCCAAACCTGTACAAAACTTAGAAAAGCCAAGAAAAAGCACTTACATCCAGTCATATGATGCCAAACATCTCCATATCATAATAAAGAAGGAAACATTTTGAGTGTGAAAGTTACAAGCAGGAGTTACAAAGGTAATTCATAACCTCTCTACCTTTATAATTTCTAATACCAGAAAGTTAGAATGTCTAAGTAGGCGATTAACATTACAAATTGGGATAGCGCCTGTTCCTTCCCTCTCCCAAATAATACATTGAAGAGAGTATTGTGTTATTGTCTAGTTCCTAAGTGGTTGTGGAAAGGAAAGTGGAAAAGAAGGTTGTGTTTAGTTTGAATAGATGAATATATAACACTGTTTTGTTGGTCAGCATTCAAAGGAATGACACTTAAAACTAATTGTTTAAAAATGCTTTCAGAACTTTCAGGCCTCACGCTTGTTTCTTGAGTAACTCAAACAAAGCTGCTTTCCTTTTTTTTTTTTTTTTTCTAAAGGTCTGTAAATTCAAATTGTCTGGGCAGCATTTTTCAGTATATGGATAGAACACAATCAAGCATCTGAAGGAGATTCCACTTTTTTCTGGAAGCAAAACAGAGACGGTTCCCTAGATAGCCAGTTACTGTAGAAAGTGTATGCTAGATAAAATGAGCTGTTTTTTGGAAAATGTTAAGGTCTTCCTAAATAGTTTCTTTTTCATATGCAGAATAACACAATTGCACCAGGTGATAACTTGGATTCTTTATGTGCTCCATAATTTAACAGCTTCATGTTATAAGAAATTCCATCCCATAAAGGCATCCCCTGTGTATGACCATGAGTTGCAGAAACTCGTGAGGACTGGGAACCTGGCGAGGAACTTAAGGGAATAAAATATGAATATATATTAGGAAAATGTTATTCCCTGAGAAGTAAACCCCACATAACTCTTTATACATAAGTTCTCAGGTAGAGTGATAAAACATCACTGTTCTGTGTTTAACCAAAGCTCTGTAAATTATCTAGATACCTAAGTTCAGCTAGAGTGTAGTTGGGTAACTTCTTTTCCCATCTGAAACTTGTAATTTGGAAGTAACTACTGATAGTCAATTCCATCATATATTAACAGAGATGTAGTTTAACTATAATATAGCTTATGATATGTATTACTTTCCAACCTTTCCCAAATGTATAAAAATATGTCATCATATTGTGGGGACAAGCGGATGTGGGACTTTTATTCCTTTGAGAATATAATGATAATTGCAGATTTTGTTCTGGGAAATATTTATGAATTTACAAAAAAACCAAAATAACCTCCTCATGGGAATAAAGTCTTAGAGGCAAGTCTGAGAGATAACTGTAGGATTTATGGGTATCATGAAACCACAAATGGTTTATTTCTGAGAGATGTTTTGCCATGCGGATAAAGAAGCTCTATTTATATTATTGAAATGGAAACTTCAGAAAGGCTATGGGAATTCTGTAAACAATTGGAGATGTGGATAAGAAAGATGAAGTTCAAGCACTCCAATTTCCAAGTTAGAAATTGGAAACTGTTTCCCAAAAAAGCAGCTGGATAAATAATGGCCCCGTTCCTTAATAATACTGGCACTACATTTTAATTACATTTTGATTTAGGTAGAACCTTGCAGGTTGGCTTGGTGTCCTAATCACATTCTTCATGCAAGTCTTCTGGGGAAGGATGGTCCAACTTCTAATAGGGGCTGATAAATGAATTCATAGAGCATAACCTGTTTGCAATATGAAAATAGCTGGTAATTCTTAATTTGTGTTAGTAATCCATTAAAAGTATTAAAAGAGAAATAGAGTGATTAGGAAATTATAATACATTTAAATGTATGTTTTAGTTATTAAAACATGTATTTTATATGTTTATTGTTTCGTATAATGATCTCATTTTTTAATTTTTTTTTTCATCAAAAAGAATTCACCAACACTAGCTATAGGCAAGCTAAAACATATGATGGTTTATCTCTTTACCTGCACATACTTGTTTTTAACCTTTAAAAAAGTGAGGATGTGTCACCTGGGAGTAATCTAGGATAAACTACTTGGGTCTCGGGTCATGAAACAACTATATTGGATGTGAGAATGGTCTGAAATGGAGGCTGGCAGAGAACCAAGGGGAGAAAACCTGACAAGATACAACTAGACTGAAACATTTTTTAAATTGTCTTTATTATTAAATCATAGCTGTGTACAATCATGCAATCAAGGGTAGACTGAAATATTATTCACTGCAACTGATTATAAAAAATCTGAATTGAGAAAAGCACTAACTGTAAGCACGAAGACTAATCATTCCCGGTGACATCATCTGTACTTGTTTTTAAACGAATGCATTCACAAGCTAGTACTCTAATCTAAAGAATTCACAAATTGAGTTTTCTTTTCTAGTCATGAACACGCACAAGAATGTATGCTTCCAGAAGTCAAACTTCAAGTTAGTAATGCCCAGAGACAAAGAGAATTCACTCATTAATGATCAAGTAATCACCTGAAAATGAAAACTGATGTCGACAATTCTTATGTCTATGGCCAGAGGGCAAAATAATGTGATGCTTGATGTAAATTCTGAGATGCTTGATACAATTCTTATGTCTACGGAGAAAGGTCAAAATATTGTGATGCTTGATGTAATTCAGGCATTTCATAGGAATAGTAAATAAGTATCAGTCTACAGGCTTTAACTTTGTAGTTTTTGTAATTAAAAAGAGTATCCCTCCTAGATCCTTGCTATTAATGTCATATTTAAATGTAGTATAATTAGGTTAAAGTATAAAGTGTCATGTAAAAATACCGAGTTACATTTTTAATTTATTAAATTAGACATATCTACACTGTGTTATATTTCTGTATGGCCCGCCTATTTAAAATTTATAAAATAACCATTATTTTCTTAATGACTTTTCTCATTAAAATAAACAGGATGATATTATCAGTGAGCTGGTGTACTACTTGACAATGTACTCACTGTGACCCTTTCTCATGGACTTGACAATGTACCCACTGTGACCCTTTCTCATGGCCTTCCTTCTATTGTATCAGATGGATCTACCAACAGTACCCATGATTCAGTCTTTGTACCTTGCACTGTGAAGGGTACTGACATTCCGAAAAGCATGTCAGCTCATTCACCAATTCAAAATGACATGAGTGCGATGAAATACATTAAATATGAGCAACAGTGCCACATTCCAAGATCAATTATTAAAGACTACATTTTTGAGAATACAAACCTATCTACCTTTGAACCAAGATAATAACAAGTAAATTAACCTCAGATCAGTCATCTGCCAAAATCTGTCTGACTTCTGTTTTTGGAAGTTATCAATACAGCAGCTATTATAAGTTGGTAACAAAAAAGAAGGCATACTTCACTTTATAGGTGAATAAAGTTCAATGAAAAAGAGAATTTTCAGCGTTTAATGATTAATGATAAAATATTAATGGTTCTTTTACTATAAGATGCCTGAAATTTAAAAAGAACACAGTCATTGCTGAAAATTGTTAACTAGTTAAAAAGTAAGATTCTTGTCTTATGTTTGTCTTTATGGCTCCAGTTCCTTTAGTAAGTTCCTAAAAACATAAGTATGCAAAATAGCTCCATTTGAAAAGAATCCTTGAGACCCAGGTCTAAATGGGAAATTTGTTCATGTTTTTTATATACCGCTTATATATACATCTTGAAAGTAGTTTTATACAACATTTTGAATAATTTTGTGTATGAAATAAAGTTTGGATTGTAGCCATCACGCTGGGCCAGGTGTGGAATTTTCCACTTAATGGTGTCATGTCGGTGTTCAAAAAGTTTCATATATTGAAGCATTTCAGATTTAGGACTTTTGGATTTGTGATTCCTAACATGTATTATGGAAGGATCACACTTATGGTGCATCTTAGAAGGGTACAGGTGAAACTTACTAAATGCAGAACACAAATGTTTTCATATCATAATAACAAAGAAAATGCCATGAAGGCTATGTTGAACAGTGTGATGAAAATGAAATGAAGCCAGCACATTGTACCCCATGATTGCACTAATGTACACAGCTATAATTTAATAAAAACAAACAAAAATTATATAACCTTATAAAACTCAGGAAATCATGATGTAAAATGTATTTATACTGAATATTTCTTTTCTATAATTTCTAGTGACTTTCTTTATTTCTTCAACAAAACCCATTGATCTGAAAAATCTTGAAGTAGTATAGCCCATGGATGAATTGTTATGATATATTATGACATCATTGTACATTGCTGTCAGTTAATTTGCTTAGTAAATATACTAACTTCGAAGATTACTCTATTGACCTTTAAAAATATAATATTCAACCAACCACTCATTCAATATTTAGGAGCAGTATTTCCAGCATTTGGCTCAAAATAAAATGACATGTTATACACAGAAACCTAGCATGTATACTTATTAACGTCTTTGGATATGTATATGGAAGAGTTAATAAGAAATATCTGACTAATGTATAATTTGCCTTTATTATATCTCTGTGTTTCCTAGCAACACTGAAAGGGCAGCCTTTTATTTATTTCCTTTTAGTAAGGAAATAAAAATCATATCTGAGATTTCAAATATCAACCATGACATGCTTCTTATTTATACACAGACATGAAAACTTTAATCTCATTTAATTGACAATATTTTTATGGTGTGAACATCAGTCATCATCTTAACTTAAATCATATAAGTCCTATGAGGAGTTGGGAACAAAATAAAGCTATATTAAGAACAAATGTAGATAAACTTACGATAATTATAAAGAACATTAATATTTTTGACAGTAAAATTTTATTCTATCAAAAATAATTTGTATTATTTTATGAACTTGGCTATCTGGAGGTTGGAGGATATTGAAATGTTACATTTTTTTCCCCAAGTATGACACCTATTTCTTGTATAAGGTACTGTCTGTGCATGCAAAAGATGTTGGCAAACAGGAGGCAGTCATGTGGCCCCATTTTTATCTGGGCTGAGATTTTGATTACTTCTAAACAGGGGTATGACAATAATCATTTACAGTGGCAACTTAATTCTATTTTTATCAAGCCTGAATGCTAACACAAAACGTAATATTGAAGTCTGCTTGCTAGATCCAGGTTTCCCTAAATCCAACATTGAACACAAATATTAATGTCTGCTTAGTAGGTTGAGCATTAACACTAAGAGGCAGGTCAGAGCAGTGGGTCAGAGCTGAGCCTTTGGAGTCTGTTGGTGAGACTGGGTCTGTAACCTGCCCTCGCCACATGTTATCTCCACATTGCTCAGTTACATGGGCTTATCTATTATCCTCAGAAATAGCATTTTTAAATACAAAATGACTACAGAGAAGATAAATGAGTGGTTTTCTATATTTACTAAGGAAGTATAACACACGATGACATTCTTCTTGCATGCTGGGGCCTGACTTAGTAACTTAGTAACTAAGTGATATTTGTCTAAAGTGTCTATGCTACTTAAATAAAAATGACTTTAGAGTTGTTGGAAGGTAAATGAAACAATGTAAGTAAAGTGATTTTCTTCCTTTCTTGTATCATGAGATCATTCTGTAAATGTTCTTATTATATTAATAATTATTATTGCATTAGGAATCTAATGCCAAAGATATCCAGTAGGTGAAATGGCAAAAAACAAAACAGAACAAATGGATCTCCATCTGCAGTGTTCTTACATCATGCTATCATTTACTACAGGTCTGAAGAAAATAACGTTAATGAAAACGAAATTTAAATTGATTTGGTGCATGTTTTCTTATTGCTTTAATTTATACTGTCATTGTAACAGGTGAACAAAAAAACATTATCTCCAACTGTATCATAAGTGTATACAACTTCTGGCAGGTACATATGTCCCCTGATATATTATGTGACATTAAATATATAATGTATTCTATAAGCCAAGGAAAATAATTCAGGTATGAGGATAAATGGTGAGCTCATATCTTCTTCTTTGGAGGATAATTACCTCACTTTAAAACTCAAAATTTAATTTATGTGTTGAATTGCATGGCATTTTCCTCTTGTACACACGAATATAGACTACAATTTAGTCTGCAAGTTCATTCTTGCTGTGGAAAACATCCGTTAGGTGTCTACTAAATAGATTTTCTCTTTTTTTCATGTATCAGTTAACCTTCAAAATGTGGATCGTTTATTTTCTTCTCGGGAATATAAATCAGCCCCGATGTTGCTCAATCACTGGGGCCAAAATAGGAGAGAATAAAGGGAAAATATAAAAAGAGCTGCTTGTAAATTTGTGTTATTTACATTTATTGAGGAAATACAACATACTATGAAATATATCCTGGTGACTCGGAGCCCAAACTAGTCAGCAACACCACAATCATTCTTTTTTAAGTGTCTCAGCCATCTAAATAAAAGCAACTCTGTACAGGTTTAGATTACCCCAGAGTGCAAACAAACACATTTTCCTTAAGGACACGGCAGCAGTGGCCTATGCTCCATTAAGCTCTGTATTGTGAATTGATTCTGTAGAGATGTTCTTGCTTTTCCTTATTTGCTTTTTCTATCTTCAGAATTCAGATATTCAGCTGCACCCTTTCATGTAAGTTTGCCCATTATGGATTCACAAATGGACATGGTCAGAGATTATTTCTATGTAACAATCAATATTACTCTACTTACAGTAATAATTCATAAGTTTTATGTCCAATATGGGTAAGGAATGGTGAGACAAAGTATGTACTTCTGAGTATGTTTTATAGATAGTATAGCTATCTGATAAAAATACAAACATGTCTGAAAACAATGCATTATATGACCACCTATTCAAAATTATTTATCTACACCTTAGTGTCTGTCCAAGATATTAGAGATTAAAGATGGAACAATGTTCACATTGGAAAAAAATCTTGATATTTTGGATCTTAAAGTCCAGAAGGTGTGGTGAAGATGAATATTAATCCAATAATCATATAAATAACGTTACCATAAAGTACTCTACATTCCAGGACTTTTAAAGGGGGATTTACTGTCCTAGGGAAGACATCCATTGCAAAGTGACATCGAGGCTGACATGTTAAAGGTAAGTAGGTACTTACTGAGTAAAAAGAATGGAGGTAGGAGGATTATTCCAGACAGAGAATGTGGCATCTTCCAATCCCCACAGGCACTAGGGAATTGAAAGAGGCTAAACCAGTGGCCACTGAAAGAATAAATGGTTGAAGGTCAGTCAGGTATGGAGAGCCAGAGACTTAGCGTGTGCTAGTCTGGAGCTGTGCTTTGGATTATATTCTTATCTCCACAGAGTGAGAGCCTGGGAAAGTTATTTGATAGCTGAGTGTCAAGTGACCACATTAGAATTTTATTAAACATCTCTCTTCTTTCAGGGTAGCAAGTGATACAGGGGATTACGAGTCAGATATCATAGGAGTGCAGTTTGAAAGGTGCTGTTAACATGGAGATGGAGATAAGGGGTCAGAGTCCGGAGAACTTTAGGAGATACTGTGTGTTACGGACTCAATGTTTGCATCCTCCCCAAATTCGATGTTACCACTCCAAGCTCTAGTTGGATGGCATTTGGAAATGAGGTAATTAGTTTGAGATGAGGCTGTGAAGGTGGGTGCTCCTTGAAAGCATTAGTGCCCTTATGGGAAGAGAAAGAGTCAACAGACAGCTCTCTCCCTGCTGCTGAGAGGACAAGCTTGGAAAGGGTCCCTCACTAGTAAACCCTTCAGCCAGCACCTTCACCTTGAAATTCTCAGCCTTTAAAATGTTTAGGAATTAAAATTTATTATTTAACAATCCAATGGACAGTGTTTGTAGAGTAGCCTGACCTGACTGAGAAAATATCCATAAAATAGATAAACTGAATACAGGAGTCAGGAGTGAGTTGTGCAGGGTTATTTTAAATGATTTTGGCAATAGATATCATCCTGAAAGGAAGAAGTGAAAAAGCCTATGTCTGGGTTGGCGGGTGGGAGTCAATAATCACACATGTAGATGTGGTCAGGTTGAACCTGGGCTGCTTTTAGACTTTATGTCCTGATATCAGTGAAGCCTCTAGAATTACTACTCTGAAAATCAGAGGTATGATCGGAGTTAAAGTTACTCTTTGAGAATCATTGATTGTAGATACTAATTACTAGTTTGTGTGCTCAGGAAGAAAGCACAGAGGAAGAGAAAAGAAAGCCAAGGATTATCTGCCTATTGTGACCAACAACATTTGACAGCTTTGTAAAAGCAAAGCCAACAGAAGAAAAACAGCCTCAGAGGTCACATGGAGTTTCTTTAAAGATAGTGGAGGAATCCATCAGTGTCTGAGGCTCTGAGAGATTACGGGAGATGAAAACTGGAGTGCCCAAGTATTTAGTGACCTGGGGGTTATGATATGTTCATCTGTCACAGGAGAGAAATATTGTAGTCATAAGGATAGATGTCTAATTGCAGTAGGGGAGTCTTGTCACACTTAGAGAATAAATATCAAACAATTTTCTGACCAAGATTAAGTTAGAGATAATCTACTAGTTTTCATTTGGTAATGCCCTCCTTTTCACTTCCATTTCCAAGTGAAGTAGAGTTGAATTTCTTTACTAATGACTTAGTCTGTGTTATGAATTTATAAGCACAAGCTATGGGAGAGAGCATGGGTGCTTAGAAAAATGATGAAAAACTGCATAAAGGAAAAACATTCAAGTTTAGCCTGAAGAATGAGTGTCATCCAAAGAAATGAAGGAAGAAAGAAGAAGGAAAGAAGGAAAAGGTAACAGTGTCCCATAAATGAGACAAAACAACAGGAAAGGACAGAAGTTTCTAACAGTGAGAAGACACTTGGCCACCAGGGCTACTCAGTGCGAAGACTGAGCACCGTTGACAAAGCAGATGGACCGATGACTGCCCGGGGTGCCGAATGCCACCAAAAGGTTAGATATTTCTCAGAGACTGTGAGGAGCCTTTGAAGCATTTGGTCAGGAAAGTGGCAGGAAGAATATGAGTATTAAAAAAAAAATCAATCCCTTTACTCTTCACTGTGGAGAGAATGAAGGAATTAAGAAAAATGATAGAAAAGATTTCTTAAAAGCACAAATTAATGTATTGAGTACGCACACAAGATATTTTTATATGCCACACTAAAATGAAAAGAATCAGGCCCATTATATTAGTCACTATTATAAGAACATCTAAGATTATGAATAATTTAAGTGATGGTAAGATAAAGAAAATGTAATGCTAATGCTCGTCATAATCTTCTCTTTGCTTCTAGAAAAACATACGAGTAAAATAATAATAAAATAATGTTGAAATAATGTTTATTCTTGTGTTTTTGAGGAGGAAACTAGGTCACAGAGAGAGAAAGAAAGGAAATACATTAAACTTTCAGATGGCATTTGAAAACTCAAAATCCTATTGAGTTTTTGAGGTTCTAAATTTGCAGTGACTTTGACTTTGTTTAGACGCATTGGTAAAAACAAACAATAAACAAACAAACTGAATTGTTTTCTATTCTAGTTGCCACCTAGATCTGAAATTATCAAATTGGCATGTATTTATGGTAATTCAAGAAGATATCAGGAGGTTAGGAGTACATGCCTGTAAGAATAGAAAATGGTTCTTCAGAGGTATTTATACCAAGGTAGATTGGACATTATGTCCATCTAGCAAAAAATTAAAAAGATGATGCTGATCTACGATAGAGAGGAGGTCAAGGTACAGGTCAGAAATCTAAAATTAGAGAAGCAGCTACAGGAATACATTAAAATACTCCCCATCTTCTAAATACATGGAAATTATGCCGTTATTCATGACCCTTTCCTTTGCTGGTCAATGAGATTAGCAGTTTGCAGATGTAGAGGTCAGGGAAGAAATTGGGGGTATTGGCAAGAATAGGAAATAAACCAAACCTACCCTCATGTGCAAGGGAATAAGTATGATGAAAAATGATCTGAGGACATTTTCATCCTTTTTGGTCCTATGAAATATAGCTCTCAGAATACTGAGAACATCACTATTGCATAGCAGACAATAAGCTTGTGTCAAGTTTATCTAACTCATTAACAAGGAAGCCAAATATGTGCCTGAGCTAGATCAAAATAAATGAAAAACAACATGGGATGCTATAGACAGTAGGGACAAAAAAGAATTCTAGGACACATGTGTTAGATATCAAATTAAATAGCATAGAGCAAAAATACTATAACTTTAAGTAATTTTTATTACAAAAACTAAATCATCACATTACATGTTTTACAGAAATATAAAATGTCTGAGCCCAAATCAATTCTATAAATTTATATGCTCTCCCCAGAGTCACATGATGCCTCAGGGTGTCAATAGGAAAATGTAGTTATCATGACATTATTGGATCAAATAATCTCTTGTTTGCTTATTTTCATGTTTGGAGCAATGTAATTATATATACATATATACACATATGCACCACTACATTTGTGGTTTCTTTTAATTAGTGCCATCGAATTCAATTAAAAATGTGAATTTCTAGTAAGATAGAAGAGAACGCCAGATATAATCAAAGCAGTTTGAATTTTGCATGTACGTGAATGCCCAGAAATATTAGATTTTTTAGGGTCCAGGAATGAATTTTTGCCAAAAATAAAAAGCCAAACATCAGTCCATAGTTTCGAATACTATATATAACACTTCCAGAAAGAAATGTACAAATAAAACCAAGCACATTTTCTATCAAAAATGTGTAATGATATAGTAGAAGTGAGGGGGTCACTTAATACCTTCTATGGTGATACTGTTGAAATATTTTTCCAACTACTAATCTTAATTTCATTTTTTTCCCTGAAGGAAAAAGTAAATGTCACTGTGTGACCTATGTGATAGGCTCCCATTGGGTAAGCAGCATTTGTGCTTAGTTGACACACAGCGAACATCTTCCTAGGAAATAACCAGTATGAGGGAGCTTTGATATTGCCCCAAAGCAATATGTCTTTTTGCCCAAGTCTGGCTTTGATTTCCTTGTCCCTTTATAGATTTGTTTTTTTTTTTCTTTTATCTTTTTTTATCTTTTCTTTTTTTTTTCTTTTATCAATTGTCTTTAGAAATGTTACCTTTCATTGCTCCGTCTCAGTTCATTTCTCAGTGTTCTTTCCCCCACAGAATTTTACATTCCTTCTCCTTACAAAGTCAGAGACCCCACACTGCTTTCCATTTTGTAGTTGACCTTTGAGCAATATGGAGATCCACCCCAACCACCCTCAAGTAAAAAATTTGCCCGTAAGTTAATACAAAATCTTGCCAACGTGAACTAAATAAAATCATAAGCTATCCAGCCAAATGAATAGACCTCTTCTTGGCCAAGGAGACCCCAAATACACTCTAAAGCTTAGAGTCTGGCAATGAGAAGGTAGGTCTGACATTACCCTAACCTTTCTTGGAGACAGCCTTTCTAACTCATTCACAGGCCGAAGGCTGTGAGGGACAAAGCTTAAACTCCATCTGTAGGGCCTCAATTTACCCCACAGATCTTGTGAATCTGAGTATGTATCCAGAGATTTGTCTCTGATTAGCAGATTTCCTTATATTTACTTAAAACATCCCAAATCTTTAAAGCTCCATTTCTCTAACCAATTACAAATCAACGAATCTTTAAACACACTTATAACCTGTAATCTCTTGCTTCAAGATGTCCTATCTTTTGGGGCCATACCAATTTATGCCTTCCTTATTTTGATTTATGACTTTATGTGCAATTCCCATATCTCTAAAATTTATTAAATGAGACTGGAACTGAACTACAGTGAGTCAACTTGCTCAAGCCTTCTGGGGGTGGCTCCATATCGTGGTAACTCGTGCTTGTCTCAGAATAAACCTCTTAAAATCGTATTATATAGTTTGCATTCTTTTCTATTGACATCAATAACAAATAATTGATTAACACAATTTTTTGCTATGTATATTACATACTATATTCTTACAGTAAATTAAGGTAGATATAAAGTTATGGCTTGGCGCCTGTGGCTCAACGGGCTAAGGCGCCAGCCATGTATACCTGAGCTGGTGGATTTGAATCCAGCTTGGGCCCACCAAACAACAAGGGCTGCAACCAAAAAATGGCCGGGTGCCTGCAGTCCCAGCTATTTGGGAGGCGGACGCAGGAGACTCGCTTGAGCCCAGGATTTAGAGGTTGCTATGAGCTGTGATGCCACAGCACTCTATCAGGGTGACAGCTTGAGGCTCTGTCTCAAAAATAATAATAATAATAATAAAGTTATGAGAAAAAGCATAACAGAAAATGCGCTTACAGTATTGTATGTATTTGTCAATGCTATAAATTTGGTGGTTTACAAGACTAATTATATGTCTAGTATGACAGCAAAGATAGATAGATAGATAGGCAGATAGATAGACAAATTTTCTGTTAATTTTCTTTTATATTTTTTTCCTCCTAAATTTATCATTGGATATATGTTTATTAAAGGAATGAATATTTACTAAGTACCTGGTCCAGTGATCAGATTGTAGTTAGGGCCCCATAAGTGTACATTTTCTAAGTCATCTATTAACAGAATTTATGTGTTTTATTTTATTAAGCTTATAAGTCACCAGATTGTTTGATTTTTACTTCACAAGTAACTTTTTCCTTATTTTAAAATTCTATAATGATATGCAGATGTATTCATGTTAAATCCTTCAAGTTAATCAAGCCAACATTTTTGAAAAGCTCCTTTCAGATTTATCCTCAGTTTAAAACTATCAGGAGATAAAAGTCCTTTATGACGGCCCGGAAGGCGTCACAATATCTGGCCCCCGGTTATAGCTCTGCCCTCTTGTTTGACTATAGGCTTCTCATATGCTCCATACTCAGAACTCAACTCTGCTCCCCTTATCCCTAACTAAAGCTGTTCACCTGCAAGAAAATTTTGGGTTCCATTATCCACTTGAGTTATGCCCTCCTGTTAAGCAAGTTTTTGCTCAATACTTCTCAATGAGACATGTTTTGACCCTGGTATTAAAAACTATAGCCAGACACTCCACAATCACTCCTGGAACAATCTTCATCCCCTTCATTCTTCTTTACATTTTCTTCATGAACTTCTCATCGCCTTCAAAATACTATGCCCACTGTTCATTTACTGTGTCTCCCAGCTACAACATAACATCCATGACCCATGAATGTAAGAATAGCTGCCCCTACTGGTCAGCGACGTAGGCTATGACCTTGAAATAGTGCCTGAAACATAGTAGAGACACAATATTTTGTTCTTAAGTTGGGGTTTTACATTTGATTATTATACATTTTGCTAAGACCATGAAAAGCATGAACATTTTTTAATCTTGTTACCCAACATGTAAAATAAGCCTAACAACTCTGGTTACCTTGGATATTTATAAACATGGTTTCAACAGAATTCTCTGCTAAGAATTCTGTTTTCACAGTTAAGGCCAAGTAGAGAGCTGTGCAAGATGCATACATTAATCAAAATGTCACCCATCCTGTAAGCAAATTTTATGAATCTTCCATTAAAATAGTTATACATCTATAAACAGTTCAATCCACATTTCTTTAAATCATCCCTAAATTATTTTCTGAAATTTGTCAAAAGCCTGTCTGAAATGAATATATATCTTGCTTAAATTTTAAGTTCATTTTACTAGTTACATGATAGCATATTTTTGTAAATGAGTTCATAAAATTGACTTATGATGACTTCTGAAAGTTATTTTTAAGAATTCACAAATTAGTTGTGAATTAAAGAATAAAAATTTGATTTATAAGAAACTGAATTTTATTAATCTGTATACTTTAAATATAGGAGAATTTTTTGTATCAAACATTATTCTGCGCTTTTTCACATTCTCCTGAATTTCTCATTTTCTTTTTAAGAGTAGAAAATTTTAAAACCACATGTGCATGTTTTTTTAGAATCATGGTCCTGATGATTTAAACTACCTTATACAATAAGAGGTTACCTTTTCCCAACTATGATATAGTCTAAAAGTATTGAACAGGCTTCAGATAAAAACTTCCTGATTTTACATACTTCTATTCTCATTAATGGCCCTGAGACTTTGAAAACATTGTTTTCTGTCTCTTAGGTACAAATTCAACTACATAAATTTAGAAAGGGTGATCTATTTAGTATACCTCTCCCCTGTTAACAAGAACTAACAGATTAGAACAAGAACATCATATATAAGCAAGGAGTTATTGCAAGCTTTCTGGAAGAAGAACTCTACATTCTTTATTGTCACATTGTTTCAGTACCTAGAAGAGTGATGTAGAAGTTGATAATCTAAAAATGTGTACTTGCATTAAATAATATGGTCCAACATTTCATTTTAATTATTTAATGCTTTGATGCAACACAACAAATCAAAACTAAGACTGCATGATGGGCCAGTACTAATATGTCCCTTTGGGCAAATATCACTTAATCCTTAGATAACTGAAGACAAGAAGTGGGATATGGGAGAAAGTTTGAGTAAGGCCGCCTCTCTTTTCAGGAAACCATAATCCTAAAGACCAATGGACAATACTAGAATTCTCTAAAGTAATATGTGTCTTGATATTCCAGCTTCGATTATCAGGTAAAGTTAATTTAATGTATTAGTGAACAAGTATTTAAGTCCTATGGCAGAAAAATACTCTATCAAATTACATCAGCATCAGACTTAATCTGTGAGTTTAAGTGGAAAAACCTCCAAAAATGAATAACTTCCAAAATGACAACAATTTGATGTAGCAATTGAATATACTTCAGGATAACGTGAATACACATTCATCTTTTTAAAAAACGATATGTCATTTACTGACTGTATTTTATTGCACTCTATCACCAATTATTTCATATATATGAAATAAAGGTTTCAAATGTGTTTCCTTACACAGAATCTTTTAAAAATGTAGGCAACATACAACATGCCACAGAAATTTATCTGAAAATTAATATTCATAATCCATCCTGACATCACGATGTGTGCTAAGGTCATAACTTAATATAAAAGGCTTATAGACACAGATTAGTGCAGAGATTACATTTGTTCAGTAGCACATTAATAGCCAAACTATCTAAGTGCTCCAGAAAAATTAAACTGCAAGAAATTCTAGTAGATAATGAATAAACAAATACTTACATTCATTGCTTGAAAAATATAAAGAGATTTCAAAAGTACCAAATATGTTAGAGTTAAGTTGTGAAATCAAGATTGACTTCTGTCTCTTAGGTACAAATTCAACTACATAAACTTAAAAAGGGTGATCTATTTAGTATACCTCTCCCCAGTATGTATGTATGTATGTATATATATATATATACACACACACACACACACACACACACACACACATACACACACAAACTTAGGTGCAAGTTTATATATATATATGTGTGTGTGTGTCTATATATGTATATATATAAAACTGAGACAGAGAGATAAAAATAGTCTTCATTTCTGGTTTTTGATACCTAGTTTCTAAAACCCTTAGAATTTTCAGAATGATAAAGATGATATGAGTCTCTTTTTCAATGTATAAGAAACCCCCTTCAAGCACACCTAAGTTTATATTAATGAGATGACTCAGGGCTGCAAGCGCAGAAATCGTCTCAGGAAGTGGTCGTCAGAGGAAACATACATAAGACGAGAGGGAAGCCTATTCTGGGGAAGGAAGAGAAGCTGAAGTTTATGGTGATCACCAATGGCAAATGCTTTGCTCAGTCATGCCTGTGTAATGGAAACCCCACAGAATCCACACATGAAAGGGTTGGAGGGCTTCCAGTTTGATGAATGCCTCCATGTGCCAAGAAGGTGCTGTATCCCCACTCCATCTGGTCAGAAGCTTCTACGTTCAAACTTCTTCCAGACTGCCCTGTGTACCTCTTTATGTGTCCGTTCTTGTGTGCCCCTTATAATGTCTTTTATAATAAACAGATAAACATACAGTGCTGCTTAGACTTCTGTGAGCTGATGTAGCAAATTACTGAAGTTGAAGAACGGGTTTTAGAAGCCCTGAATTTATTGCCAAGTTGGACAGAAGTGTGGCTAAGCTGGGAACCTGCTACTTGTGATGGATGTCTGGAGCTGGGAACGGTTCTTTAGACTAAGTCCTTAATCTGCAGCATCTGTGCTATCTCGTTCCGTTGACATCAGCAAAGAATGACAGAATTGCTTGGTGTGGGAAACTACACGTTTTACATGAAAAGTATTGCGAGTGGAACCAATAATGGCAGTAGTAGATACATTTTTGTCTTTATAGAAGTAGAAGAGTTATCTTATTTAATTTTTAACAGGTACCAAAAGATTGGATTGAAGAAAAGATAGTAGTTTCTACTTTGAATATGTGATTTAAAGCAGTCCCTACTTTGAATACGTGAATATGTGATTATTCCGATTCAATGTGAGCAAAAAATGGTGGAGGCATAATAATAAGAAAAGAGAAGACTACATAATATGGACATTCAATGAGTTGTCTCGGTTATGTTTTCCTGGACACAATGGAAACAAAACAAAAATTGTGAAAAAAGTAGTCTTGTAAAAGACCAACCATTATATCTATATTATTTCTCTTCTCCTTTCTACTGTACTCAAAGAATAGTCACTTCTATACTAGTAAGGAAGAATGATGCCCGATAATTGGCAAATTCTGTGTTAGTAGATTCCTTTATACTATTATTTTTATCTTTTAAAATATGTTTTAAAGTAATTTCAGACACCATGTTAGAAAACATTATTTTTCAATATCATAATAATTTCAACGTGGTAGTTTTTTAAAAAAATTCTTCTTAAAAAGTTATAATTCATGTCTTATAGAAAATCCTATTTTATTTTTGATTATTAATATCTCATTTGTATATTAAAATTTAGGCAAATGAACCATTTGATTTTCACCCACTTTGAATGATCAATAATAGAAACAGATGGCAATTCACTGAGTATGACGTGGTGAACATGTAGGACTTGTAAACTGGATAGTAAGAGGCACCAGATTTCGTCCCAGCTGTACAGTTAAAATCATTGCTCTCACTAACACCACTGCATCTAAAATCACCATTCATCCAATTTATATTCCTACAAATGGACACTTACAAAATGGCACGGTTTAGACGAGATATGAATTTTCTCATTTCCAAAGTTAAGTGATAGAGTAAAAGGGAAACACACATATTCATGTACACACACAAGTGCATGCATTGCACACACACACACACAAACCACACAGTGACTTAGCACAAGATAAAAATATAATTTCAAAACCACAAGGAAATGATAAATCATATCAAAAATGGTGCTGTGACAGTTGGTTAGCCATCTAGAAAAAAAATTAGATTGCAACCTCAAGCAGGACAAAACACAGATTCTAGAGAGACCAAAAATACAGACCCCCCAAAAAATGTACTTGAAGAAATAATAGAACAGACTTTCTGTTACTTGAAATCAGGGAAAACATTGTAATTATGATCTGAAATGACAAATTAAAAGACTGATAAATTATATCATATAAAGTTAAGAAAAACTTCACATTAAAATCATAATACAATATGATAAAATTAAAGAGACAATGAAAAAGACTGCAAATGATATCAAGACAAACATGTCTACTATCTTGTAATACACAGAATTCTTGCATAAAAGAGGAAAAATTCAAAACTAAATGTGACAATGGGCTAAGAATAAGATTTTGTGACAAAGAAAATGCAAAATTTTATGAAGACATAAAACCTCAGTGATAAGTAGAATAATTCAAAATTAACACACACGATTTTTTCACTTGATAAATTGTCTTGGATAAATTTCTAAAAACTATGCTCATAATGAGGTGTAAAGGAAGACTCTGATGGTGAAGACGGCAGATGCAGCCTAGAAGCATCCTGCATCTGCCGTCCTGAGGAGAGGATTGAGAGTGGTGAATAGATGTTCACCTTCAGACGACCAGCTAAGGGAGAACATTAAGAATCAACATAGAGGGCGGCGGCTGTGGCTCAAAGAGTAGGGCGTCGGCCCCATATGCTGGAGGTGACAGGTTCAAACCCAGCTCCAGCCAAAAACTACAACAAAAAAAGAATCTGCCTGTAGTCCCAGCTACTTGGGAGGCTGAGGCAAGAGAATTGCCTAAGCCCAGGAGTCGGAGGTTGCTGTGAGCTGTGTGATGCCACGGCACTCTACGGAGGGCAATAAAGTAAGACTCTGTCTCTACAGAAAAAAAAAAAAAAATCAACATAGATGTGATGTGAGATGCCCAAAGTGAAGCAAATGAAAGCGAGAGAGACTACCAGCTCAGCAGGACTGGAACTACACAGGGAAGGCACTGGCCCGTGGAGAGGGGATAAAGGAAAGAACCTGAGAGCTCCACATTTCCCAAGGATGATTGCAATTAGAGCTGCTGGAGAGAGTCCCTCCCCAACAGCAGGCAACTGGAAGGAGATGGAGCTGATGGGAGAAAGTGCAGCTGTATTGCTCTAGAGGGATGGCACAGCATGGTCCCACTAGTTTATAAACTTGGGCATAGTGGCTAGTACCATTTTTAGATCCCAGCCTCCAAGCACTGCATCTGTCTGAGGAGCAGATCTATTGCTGTCTCCTTTCCATTGTCTTTGCTGGTCTGGTGAGTGAGCAGGGATGCCAGGTGCTCTCACACCTTGTGGGTGGGTTCTACATGCCCCCACTGCTGCTAATGAACCTTGGCGGAGTAGGTATCCAAGAACACAGTGCCTGGACTCTGAAAGCCCAGAACAGCAGCAGTTGCCATGGGACCCCAAAGGGGAGAGCACGGGCAACTAGACTGAGGTGGGCTGGGCACTCACTTCCAGGCACCAACTCCCCTCTGCCATGAAGCAGTGTTAAAGGCAAATGGCATACCTCTTACATTATCTGACTCAAACAGAGGTCATTCTTTGAATAGACCTCTGCCTCACCTCACTAAGCAACAAAATTCCCAGCAGAGAACTGGTGTATTGCAAAGCTGTCTTTCTTGAGCCCAGAAAAGAAGTTTCAGATAAAAAGCATCCAGCTTAAGAATGACAGCAAAGAAGCTTGTTTTCACACTGCCAAAGGATCATGATCATTCTCAAAGAATGGACTCCAACCAAAAGAACATTTTTGAAATGTCAGATATGGAATTCAGGAAATGGAGGTCAAGTAAGAGGAATGGAATTGATGAGAGAGCTGAAAACCAACACAAGGAAACAAAAAAATAATAATAATAATTCAGGAACATAAATGAAAAATTCACAATAAATATAGATAATACAGGAAAAAAATCACAGAACTTTCAGAAATCAAAGTTATTTAAAGAACATGATGCCGAACAAAGTTTTATCAACAGACTAGACCTAACAGAAGAAAGAATTTCAGAACTTGAAGATTAAGATTTAGAATTAACCCATTGAGTCAAAATTGTAGAAAAATGTATCAAGCAGAATAGACTATCAATCCAAGAAATACAGAATTATTTAAATCAAACTAACATAAGAATCATGGTTATCTCTGAAGGAGAAAAAGGAGAAGTAGAAAAAACAGAAAACCTATTTGTGGAAATACTTGGTATTGCTAGATATTTTAACATTCAGATATAAGATGGTCATAAAATATATAGAACTTTCATGCCAAATAGCACAACAGCAAGTTACATAGTAAACAGACTGGCCAAAGTCAATGTGACGGAGAAAATAATACAATCTGGGAGATGAAAGTATCAGGTAAGTTACATAGGAAAATCTATCAGACTAATGGCAGGTTTCTCAGCAGAAACTTTTCAAACCAAAAAAAAAATTGAGGTTCCATTGTTAGTCTCTTCAACAGCATAACAGCCAGTCAATAACTTTGTTTCTCACAAAACTATTTCATAAATTAAGGAGAAATAAAATGTTTCCCAAACAAGTAAACACAAAAGGAATTTGTCACCACTCCATCAACTATGCAAGATATAAAAGTGCTCTATACATAGAATAGAACAACAGAACAGCCTTTCACAAAGGAACATTCACTTGAATGAAATGGTGATAAGGCTTCACCTAAAAAATACAGATATACCCAACCCAAATAAATGATGTCTCCAAGAAGCTCATTTAACTCACAAGTATTCTTGTGGCCTCAAGGTAAAAGTGGAAAAATACTCCATGCTAATGGAAACCAAAAGGAGGCAGGAATAGATATTCTCATTACAGTAAAAACAAGCTTTGAATCAACAATGGTATAGAACTCAAAGACAGTCATTCTATAATATAATATATATGGAATAATTCAACAAGAAAATAGATCATTTCTAACTATACATGTACACAGGACCTTCCTGAGTCATACAATAAATTTTCTTTGATTTACTCAAGGAAATAAACAGCAATGCCATAAAAGCTGAGGATGTCAATACTTCAATGACAGAATTGAATAGATCATTTAGACAGAAAATCAAGAAGGCAAAAAACAAGAATCTAGAGCAAATGGACCTAATGGACAATTATAGAACATTATATCCCCAAACTTCAGAGTATACATTCTTCTCATTAGCATATGAGATATTCTTCTAGATAGATCATATGTTACTCCACAAAACAATTCTCAGCCAATTCAGAAAAATTAAAATCATACCATGTATCTTCTCAGAACATACTGGAATAAACCTAGAAATCAATTCCAAGAGGAAATCTCAATACTACACAAGTATTAATACAATGAAATTAAACTACCTGCTGTTCAATGATCTTTGACTCCTAGCCAGAGTAATCAGGCAAGAGAAAGAATGAAAGGGCATCCAAATCAGTAAAGAGGAGGTCAAATCATCCTGATTTACCAACAGCATTATTTATATTTTAAAAAGCCTAAAGGAGGCGTGCCCATCTTGCAGCCCACAGGCCACCCACTGATTTTATGCTCTGTGAGAACTTCCTTTGCTTATCTGTAGTGTTGGATATCACAAAAACTATGCATGAGCCTTTATCTATTTTTTTTTTTTTTTTGGTAATCAGCTTTCCTTAGTGTTTATCTACTTAATGTCTGGCCCAAGACAACTCTTATTCTTCCAATATGTGGCACAGAAAGAAAAAGTTCGACACCAAATGATTCCTAGAATTGATAACTAAATTCGTGGACTTGTTCTAATGAATTTCCAGGTTATGTAATTAAGATGTTATATAAATCGGCAGCATTCCTATAAACTAATAACGGTCAAGCTAAAAGTCAAATGAAGATCTCAATACCATTTGTAATAACTTATAATTAACCAAGAAGGTGAAATGTCATTACAAGGGGAACTATAATACACTAATGAAAGAATCACAGGTGACGCAAAGATCCCACATTCATGGATTCGGATAATAAACACTGTGAAAATGTCCATAGTGCCCAAAGTGATTTACAGATTCAGTGCATTTCCTATCAAAATACCAAGATCATTTATCATAGATAGAGAAAAATTAATTCCAACCTTCACAGGGAATTCAAAACAAAACAAACCATAAGATGAACAAAACCCCAAAATCCTGAATAGCTGAAGTAGGTAGTCTTAAGCCTAAACAACAAATCTGGAGGCAACATAATACCTAGCTTCAAATTTCACTGTAAGGCTATAGCAACCAAACAGCATGGTTGGGCCAATGAAATAGAACTGAGGACCCACAAATGAAGACACACAGCTAAAATCAACTGATTTTTGGCAAGTTAGATAAAAACATACACTAGGAAAGAGACATTGCATTCGATAAGTGGTGCTGGGAAAACTGTATAGCCACATAGAGAGGAATGAACCTGGGTCTCTATCTCCACCACATACAAACAAGAATTAACTCATTAAAGATTAAAGATTTAAATGTAAGACCTGAAACCATAAAAATTTCTAAAAGACATTGTAGGAAAATCTCCTCTGGACATTGGCCTAGGCAAAGAATTTATGTCTAAGACCCCAAAAGCAAATTCAGCAACAGACAAAAATAAATGTATGGTACTTAATTAAACTAAAAAGTTTCTGGACAGCCATAGAAATAATCAGAAGAGTAAAAGACAACTTACAGAATGGGAGAAAAAATTTGCAACTGTATACATGACAATGCTGATATCCAGCATTTATAAATAACATAAACAAATCAGCAAGAGAAAAACAAGCCCATTAAAAAGTGAGCAAAAGACATGAACATTTTTTTTTCAAAAGAAGATAGGTAAATGTCTATCAAACAAACAATATATTGCCCAATATCACTAATCCTCAAGAAAATGGAGAGAGGGAAGGAGGTTAATGGTGTGGGGTCAGGGTGTGTGACACACCTTTTGGGGGCAGGACACAAATATAGGAGGAACTTTACCTGACAAATACAATCAGTGTACCTTGTTCTTTGTACCCTCAATGAATCCCCAACAATTAAAAAAAAATGCACACTAAAAATTCAATGAGATACTACCTTACACTTGTCAGAATGAAAACTATTAAAAATGGAAAACAAAATAGATGTTGGTGTACATTTGGTGAAAAGGGAACTACTTGTGCCAATGTAAACTGGTATAAACCTTTTGGGAAACAGGACAGAGATTCCTCAAAGAATCAAAAGTAGACCTACCATTTGATTCAGCAATATCACTACTGGGGATAAATCCAAAGGAATAGAAGTCATTTTTCAAAATAAGACACCTACAGCTGAATGTTTATTGCAATACAATACACAATTCCAAAGATACGGCATCAGCCTAAGTGCCAACATTTAATGAGTGGATTAAAACAAATGTATACAACACACACACACCACCACCAGCACCAGCACCAGCACCACCACCACCCGCAAAACCAGCACCACCAGCACCACCACCACCACCAGCACCATCAAAATAGAGTTCTACTTGGCCATAAAAGGAATGAAATAATGTCTTTTGCATTAAATTGGATAGATTTAGAGGTCCTTATGAGAGAAGTAACTCAGTAACAGAAAAACTAATACTACATATTTTCACCTGTAAGTTGGAGCGAAACAAAGAATATATCTGGTCATAAAACTTAGTAATGGGCATTGAATACCAAGAATATGAAGATGGTGTGGGGGTGAGATAAAATTCACTCAGGTACAACGTACACTACTCTGGTGATGGATATATGGAAAGCTCTGACTTTAGCATTACATAATTCATCCATTTCACAAAAAATACTTGTACTCTCTAAATCTGATGAAATAAAAAAGAGATAGATTCTCCTAAAACTTCTCAGTTTTAACTTCTAATATAATAAACAATAGATATAACTGTCCCCAACCAAATGTTCTTTAGAGCCCTCAATGATCTTTAAAACCATAAAAAGATCCCGAATATTAAGTATTTGAAAACCTCAGGTTAGAGTGAAGGTCTATCACATTTCTCTCTCATTTTACTTATTTAGACAGATAATACAACCTCTGGTCATTTCTGTAAATGTGACACCAGAAGAGTTTGGAAAGTAGAGAGTATCACGGATTTAACATAGTTTTGTGAATCAACTATTTTCCTCACAGTGAATTGCCATAGCTAATATCATTTTGTAAGAAGATTGAGATTTTTTGTTTAGAGTAATTAACCCAAACTGTCCAATATTAAAAAAAAAAAAAAAAAAAAAAAAAACCCTTCCAATAGATGTAGTTTAATAGAGGAGTATAAATAAAAATATTACTTATTCTGTGTGTGGTTCATGTATTTTCTGCCCTAGCCAGCTCAACTGAAGCGGTATTAATATTTCTCTACATCAGGTTATGATATGGTTAAATGAGCTTGAAATTACTACAAAATGGTGCTTTTAAAAAATGATCAAAATGTTCACAAATGCTAAACATAAAAGCATGAAACTTCTTCCAGCCCAAGAATTTTGTGGATATTACAAAAGAGATCAAACCTCTCCTATAAGCATCAAATGTTATCATGCAGCTTAAAATTATATCTTTGATCCTGTCAGATCTACGTTTCTGACATGAAAATCAACCCCAAACTCCTCCCTCTGTTTATTGTTAACAACATCCTGTTGGCTGTGGCAGAAAGGAAAATCACTGAAATGCTATGCGCCTTGGTGAACTCGTTTTCAATCTTTCTTCTCCCTCTTTTTTTTTTCTTTCTTAATTTTTTTCTTTTTCTCCCTGGACATTTGTTTAAGTTCTCTGTGTATGATTATAAGAGGCTTTGAAACCTTGATTTTGCTATTATTCTCCTGGGGAATACTTGAATAATCATTAAAGAATTAAATCATTGACCAAAAGTCATATGTCTTCTTCCTGGCAGCATACCCAAGGTCCTCCTGCATTTGGAGCTACTTTTAGAGAACGGGAAGGGGAGAAATTTGACTTGCCTGAAAACTTACTATATGTTGCTATTTTCATATCATTATTCAGATATCTCTTTTCAATTTTTTAAAAATGTAGATTTAGTAGTGGTCTTAATTTGAATTCTGCAGCCATCCTCCAATAGTAAAGTGGTATCTCTGTACCCTTTATTGGGGTAGCCAACATTTTTTCTTCTCTGCTGCACATTGAAAGAAGAAGACTTGTCCTGGACTATACATTAAATACACATACTCAACAAAATATGAGCAAAAATGAGCTATGTATAATTTTCACATTATCTGACACCGCAGATAAGCAAAGCATAACCCACTTGAAGCCCACAGACTGCAGGTTGGACACCCCAGCTTAGATCTGACCAGATTTGTGATTGACATGGTAAAACAGAAGTGGCACTAGGACTTTCATGTCTAGGACGAGAATGGCTGCATATAAAACTTTATTTCTGTTTTTTGAGTCCAGAGCCACCATTTAAACTTTGGAGCTGTCGTATATGTAAGGAAGCCCATGAACCCTGTATAGGAATCCCACTGACACACACAGCTGAGTCTAGGCTTCAAGATATCCCAACCTAACTCCAAACATGTGAATGACACAGCCTCCCTTGGATTTCAGCTGGCAACCAACTAGATAACCCTGAGCCTTTCAAGTTTTTCCATATTAGGCTCCAAATAACACAGAACAGAGACAAGTTATCCACGCTGAGCTCTGGGTGATTTTCTGACCCACAGAAAATTTGAAGTTGTTTCTTCATATCAACGAGTGTGGAGTGGTTTATTACACGTCAACAGACTTCTTCAAGTGATAATTCCCTTAAAGGTCTTTGTCACTTATATATGGACTGAATTTGCTTTCCCTTTCCCTTGTACCTCAAACTTCACACATGTAGGAGAAAAGTGTGGTCCATGATTTATGACTCTGAAATAAAATTAAAATATTAGATTCTCTCCTTATGAAGCATTCATGGAAAAGCTGAATGGTCTTTCCTCCCTACATTTTTTATCATCATCCCTTTAACTCAGGACAAATAACTAAGCTAGATCATATATAAACTGGCAATATAGTTATTTGTAAAGCCCCAAATACCACGCTCAAAGGCTTTTAAGAAATCTGCAACTGTATTTGAAGGATTTCCTATTATATCATAATGTCCTCTTCTCAAAAAGATAGCTTGTGAAAGATTCATATATAGACAGCAGAAATTTTGACAACTGCCTAAAGCTGTTGTTCACCTCTTGTAAAAACCAGCTACAGATCAAGTGTCACACCTTCCCCAGTGAGATACAGTAGTTATGGGAGCTGAATTGTGTGCTGAGCAGACATGAAGTATGGGTTTGATATTGAAGTGATAACACGATTCATTTCTTGGGAGCATTGTTGATTTATATTTTATACTATAGAATATAACTTTCATACAAAGAGTAAAATCATAAATAGAATGTTTTTCAATCATGAATTTAAAACAAACATTTATTATTGACAGAGAAGTATTCACTGGAAGGGAGAAGCAATCCTGAGAAAGGCGAGTTTTAAGAGACATGTTCCTTTGACATTTAAATCTTTAAATCAACAATCCAGAAAAATAGTCCTCTCCCATCTTACTCAGTGTCACTCTATATTTTGAATATAATTTTGCATTATTTTGTATTTTTCTCTGTACCATGTCCCATTCTTAAAATAATACTTTAAATCTTGTCAGGAAGGACATTAGGAATCATTTAATGTAAGGTAAGAACTCAGCTAATTCTATCAGGCAGAAGAATCATGTAAATGGTGGCGGATGGTGGGTACAGGAACACTTAGAATGGAAGTGAGGGGAAGATGGCGGCTCATGAGGCATCTACAACCAGGCAAGTCCAATATCTCCCCATAGGCGAAACCCAGCTCAAATACCTTCTTTACCCTATTTGGCACCGTGGATTTTAAAATAAAGTTGACCTTTAAACAACATGGGCAGGACTTAAGACTAACCACTGTAACACTAAAAAAAAAAAAATGTATAATTGTATAACTTTGCATTCCCACAAAAGTTTACTACTAGCATCCTACTACTGACTGGAAGCCTTAGCGATAACATAAAGTCAATTAGCATGCATTTTGTATGTTGCAAGTAGTCTTACAAAGCAACTAGCTAGAGAAAAGAGAATGTTATTAAGAAAATCACGAGGAAGAAAAACATGCATGTATAGTTCTATACTGTATTTACTGATACTGTAAGTTTATGCCATCTGTTTACAAGATGAATTGTCTGTCTGGCATGGTAAGCAACTGCAGCTGCAGACCTCAGTTTGTAGGATACCAGGTGATTCAACTTTTTCTTGTAATGTCAGGAATTTTCTCTGCTTTGGGGAACACTCCCAGCATCACTAGTGGCACTTGGTATAGGTCCCATTGTGTTATTCAAGGTTTACGATATCACATTAACTACAATGAGCAATATGTAAGAACTCATGAGAGATTGGAGTACATGAATTGTACAATGTGCTGGAGACATGAACTGCTCAGGCAGAGATGATTGGTGTCACTGGCATTTTAGGCAGACTCTCACCACACTTGATGTCGCCACTGCTAGTATGGTAGCACAGTTATGCACTGCAGTTAATTGTATGCAATTATGCTTTCATACTGTTATTGCTCTTAACTATGGATAGATCCAAGAGAAATAGCTTGTGTTTGTGAGTATAAATTTTGACAAAATTTTAACTTTTATATAACTGCACACGAATTTTATGGCCACCCTGTTTTAAGATAGTAAATGATAGACTAGTATTTACATATATTTTACACATTTGTGATATATATTTCTTATTTTTTAAAATTTTTATCAATGGTTATAGCCTCTGTGGTGTCTGTGAGTTTTTCAAATTGTCACAAGTCTTCCAAACATTTTTCCATGTATTTATTGAAAACATTGCATATAAGTTGACCTATGCTGTTCAAACCCATATTGTTTAAAAGTCAACTGTTTGTTTCACCAAAACCTGAAAGAACTTTAGAGACTAAATAAATCTTAGCTTTTAATTCCACTAGTAATATATTGGAGATATTTTTAAGATGTTAATAAAGACAAAATGTCAACCTAAATATGTTTGATGCCAAGTTTTAACACATGGACAACCATTAATTCATTGAAGTATTTAATTAAATAATTTTTGTACAGATCTTGACAAAAGATACTTCTATACAGTTTAATTGAAGAATATTCAGTTACTGAAACACTGACTAAATGTACTTATTTTCATAATCAAGATGTTCTCAATTTTGTACAAGGAAAGTGAGATGAATAAATGGAGATGTACTCATATAATCGGCATTTTTATTCACAGTCCTAATATTAAATTTTTATATCAATCAAAACAGCTTCTTCTTCCTAAGTAAATGATTTTATTCAAATTATTGGTAATAAAATTGACTTTCAAGCATGATTTCATTATTTTGATTTGTTTTCTATGTACAAAGCCTACAAATAGTTTGGTATGCCATGAAAAATCAGTATTCCAATTTCCAATTTTTTAGACTTTATTTTGGAAAGGCTGTGTATTGAGATGTCAGAATTTTATGCCTAGAAATAATAAATTTTATATATCTATATCGATGAATCTCTCTACATAGACATAAATAGATAGGTAGATAAATAGATATAAAACTATTCTTTTAATCATAGAAAAATTGTCTGTATTAGGCCATACTTAAGTGAAGAAGCCAAATACCTAAATTATACTTTAATGAAACTAAAACTGTCATTCATAAAAAAGAATAAAGAAAACAAACAATAAATTAATTGCTGTGGGGACATTTTAGTCAATTTGCATACTATTTTTCTTGATATATTTGGAAATTTTACAGTGAGCATTTTTGTGTTATGACTTCTTTTGATTATATTGCAATAATAACAGCTGATATTTATTGAATCCTTATCATTTGGCCAATAACTATGAAGGATTTGAGACTTTTTTCCTGCTTGCAAACTAAACTAACCTGCTTACAGGGTTTTATAAATGGTGGGATAGGACATAAATTTCCTCTCAGAAACTAAGGACACAGGGGGCAGCATAAGCTTCTTAAATATTTGGGTGAGAATATAGTCACTCACTTCAATCTCACAGTACTCCATGAATTAGTTTTGACTCTTATACTCACTTGAGAAATAAGGTTAAGTAACACGCCAAAGTAAAAATGATTAAAATGTCTGGCGCCGAATTCAGCAAGTATCTGACTAAAGATACTTCACCCTTAACCAGATACTGATTATTTAAATGTATACATGTAATCAACACCCTAGTAACAATAATGGTAACACAAAACATTTTATTTAATATTAAAGATATATGATTCTGATAGCATAAAAACACATAGCAGAAAAAATTATGACGTATGTAATTTTGGTAAAATCATATTTTGAAAAATGTTACTGCAAGCCAGCTATTTTCTAGTGAGAACACAGCAAGATTATATATAAAAAAGTTTTCTTTCTTATGGAAAAAATCTGAATGCAATATGGGTCAGGAAAACCTGAGCATTTGGTTCCCAATTTATCCCTAGAATACTGAGCAACTTATATGATGCCACACTTATTTACGGATCTTGTAAATAAACTGCAAGCTCTGTTCAGACTCCAACTCAGGAGATGTCACGTCTTTTACAAAACCTGCTTCATTGTGATTCTGAGTCTTTAAATGGAGAATTTGTCTGCTAAGCCTACAAAAAATTTCATGTCTATTAAATTCATCCTATTTCACTGTGTTTATTTGAGATAAATCTATTAATTTCCTCAACTTGCTCTTTGATCATGCAGAGCTCCTAAAAGCACAGCAGGCCATGGCTGTGTTCCGAGTCATTGTCATGGAGAAGCTCAAGTAATAACTAGTCACAGCCAAGGGGACAAAAGATTCCCTAGATGACCTGCAGAGAACCCCCCTGGCTGTTGGCGGCTGCAGTCCAAAGATACTTCGACAAAATTAAATTATACCCAAACATTTAAAACCAATATTATTGAAACAGGATTCTACAAAATATGCCATTCATCAAGTAACATGCTGTTTTTTGTTTATTTGTTTGTTTTTCTGTACTAGTAAGTATGGATATAAATGAACTAATGTTTTCAAATACTGACAACATCAAGTGGTACACAGAGACCTTTATATAAAAACTATGTAAGACAAAACAGAACCAAAGATGGGACTCCTGCATGTGGGTAATTTATTTATTTTGTATTTAAATTAGTAGTCACCAAATGCAAATTTCACTTAGAAAAAAAGGAATTTTTACCCTAAAAGTTCTATCAGAGCATAGAATATAGTATGTAGGGATACCCAGGACTCCTGTGTGAGCTTTAGAATGATTTCAAGGAAAGAAATGAACATGAGACTAAGCGTGTCAAAAGGTAACAAAATACTGGGAAGAGTCACAGGAATAGGCCTGGGAAGTGAGGACTCCAGAGCTAGGACTCAGTGAATCATTAGCTGAACGTAAGTAACCCTGGAACCTCGAGCTCTGGACTGCACACTGAGTGTCAAGCACTACTAAACTCTTTGTTTAATCCCTACCGCAGCCTTGTAATGGGGACCGTTATTTTCCCAGATATAATAATAGCTGGAGAAACTTGAAGGCAATCTGGAAACCAGGTTGGAAGAGACCGAAACCATTTTAAATTCTATTATTTTTCATGTTTCACTCACAGAAGTAGATTCTATCCGCATTCATATAGTGCAAATGTGCTTTCTTAGAATTATTCAAATGTTCATTCAATATTATAAAAAGAGTATTTCTAATTTCTCAAAACCAAAGGGAGCTTCTAGGACAGTAAAGTACTGGTCTGTTCACGTTGTCTAGGCTCAGTGGAAAAGAAAACTTTGTAACAAAGCCTCTGATCATCATGAATCATCACTTCTTCCTCTTCTCAGTACTAAACAACTCAAAAGATGGGCCTCTCAATCAAATTATTTACTGATTTGGCATCATTAGTTTGGCATCAGGCGTTGTTAATGATGGGACCTAAATGCTCCAGGCTCAATGAGGACAGAAGAGTGTTTCTGTACAGAGAAAACAAGGAGCTATCAGGAAAGGACAGATACTTCCGGTTTGGCTCAAATATTTTCTGTGCAAAATGGGAGCAAGTAATAATAAGAAGGAAATGTCAGGATAAAAGAGATGCTAGGACAACCAGTGAATGAGAGCTATGGGGAGGAAAGATAAATAATTAGGTGGCACCAACCTAAAATATACAGGAGGCATTAGGAACACTGTTGGTACATTTTCATGTGTTTATAATTTGTTTTATCAATCAATTTTTAATTTTGGTACAAATGTGTTATGTCTCCATAAGTATGTATAAACTTGTGGATTGCAAGGAATCTGATTTTCAAATTCCTCTAGAGTCAGAACATACCAGTTATTGACTGAATGAAGAAATTAATAAATTCTTCATTAATAAAGAGGATTAATAAAAAGGTGTCTTCGTTAATTCTTTCTCTTGTACTCCTAAGATTACAAAATCCAGAATTTGGGAATTATCTGAATCCAAGGTGTGAATTATGGAACCTTAAACTCAAGAAAGGCCCAGAGCCTTAAATCTTTGTGTATTACCAGGACTACCTTGAGCCGAGTTTTACAGCCTAGGTTCAAACTTTCATTTTTCACTCTTTATAGTAAATGGAACTAGCTCAACTTACTTGTATATGTTGAATTTTAGAATTATATCTCTCTTTTAATGTTCATTGAAGGAGTCCTATATTTCTAATGATGTGTTGAAAATGAAAAAATATAAAAATGATGGCTTCCAACACTGTCAGTTGGTTTCTTCTTTCAGAGAAGGATGGGGTGAAGCCGAAACCCAGAAAGGATGAATAGGTTCAGATGCAGAAGGAGAGAGGCAGAGGAAGAGACGGGAATGACAGCTAACACCCACTGAGGATAGTTTCAGCATCAGCCAGGCAATATTCAAAGCTCTGTGCAAGATAAGTTCATTTAGTCTTAAAAGAACCTTATAGGCCACATCCTATAATTATCATTCTTCGCATATAGATGCTGGAAATGGAACACAGACAGATTAAGCAATTTAATAAAGGCCACGTGCACGTACTGCTGATATTCATAACGCTGAGATTCCAACTCAGAGAACCTGCTGCCAAAGTGTACGTTCTTGATTACTATCAAATATCACCTTTGGATGTATAACGATGTTAAACGTTGGACAAGCAGAGAGAAACACACATGTGTCCCCACTAAAGATGCAGAGGTAGAATATAGTAATAAAGGAAAAGGCAAAAAGGAAAGGAAAATGATGTGGAGCTAGGGATATTCACTATTATAAGCGACAAAAATTTCTTCCATCCTATGGAAATGCGTAAAACAATAGCGAAAGCTCCCCCCGACTTTCTGCAGCAGTGTCTTATGTTCTACAATCATATCAATCAAGGAGGAAATATCGATCAGGTGGTTACCATCTGAGAGGCTCTGGAAAGCTCCAGGGGACACTTGTACGTGAGAAGAGAAATAAAAGGGTGAGGAAGCAGGAGCAGAGAGTGCAGAACGGCTCAATAACCAGAGGTCGACTGTGCTGCCCAGGGAACAAACTGCCCGAAAACCAGGCACAGACTCTACATCTAAGCTGCTGAAAAAGCCCTTGCTTGTATTACATAAGATCCATGATATATTTTAAGAAGACCATGTCATTGTTTTCAAAGTAAAACAAACACAAAATCAAATAAACAGCCACATCAGAAAAAAAGAAAGAAAGAAAGAAAGAAAGAAAGAAAGAAAGAAAGAAAGAAAGAAAGAAAGAAAGAAAGAAAGAAAGAAAGAAAGAAAGAAAAAGAAAAAATCGACACCCTTAAGATGTTTCTGTAGTTTAATAACAGAAACCCACTTCTAAACACATTAAAAAGTACTAAGGCTTTATAAATTTCAGACTGGAAGTATGAGCAAGACTTTACCATGAACTATATGTTGGCATATTTGGCATTATGTTGGTATAATTCACACCTACATTACATCCATGGACAGGTTCACACAGTTTTGAAAGACTCAAGTAGACAAAGTGTACTAGTCAAACAATGCCAAGGAGCTCAAATGAGGTAAAGCATTTTAATAAATTCCCTCACCATTGTGTCATGTTTAGGCATTATTTAAGAATGTCATAATCTAAAAGAAAAAGAATGTCATAATCTTTCATGTATTTGATTAATATAATTTTCCATCTTAGCTCAAGAACAGGATTCTTCAGTGATACTGTTACGTCTTCCCAGGCTAATCCCACTTGTCATTTCCCCTGTCAAAATAATGTTGGCTTAGTTAACATGCTAACATGTATCCACAGTTAATTTTTTTCTTGACTTAGAATTCCTAAATGGAAAAAATTAATTTCTGCCTCCAACAATAAAATTTTATTTTCATCTGAAATTAACAAGATTTTTTTTTTAATTTTGAATGTTTTCCCCATAAATGTGGCTATAATTGAACTTAAGATTTTAAAGCTGTTGGTACAACTAGCTTTAAATACGTGTATAGGCGCCTCTCATTTTTAGAGACACAATATTTTAAAGTGAAAAGTCTAAAGTCTGTTGATGGTGTCTAACTACAGATCAGATACAAAAGTTGTTTCATTAATATCTGTTTATAGAACATGTGAGAATTGATATCATCACATGTAGAAATATAAAAATGCCACATGACTACTTTTTCTTTTAACACCAGAGTAAATTATAAGGATTATTCTTCAACATTTCTTTCCTTCCTTCTCCAAGTCATTTATATATTTCTCTGGTTTATACTAACTCTTGTATCTGTCGCTCTTTGTTTTTGTATCTCTTTAACTGGCTTTCTGAGGGTTCATTTCTCTATATACACCTTAAATCTAACTTTAAGTTTCATTTCTCCCCCTTTGCTCTCATTCTTTCCTCTTTCCTATGACATTTCTCCTTATCTTTAAGCAATGATCACTCCAACTCCATTACTTTGTCCTCTTTATTCAGTTTTTCACTTTAATAAAGTATGTGTTTTTTTATTAGGAGTTAAATTTATCAACTACAATTTATAGACTAAAAGAAAGGTTCAAGTGCATTGCTTTCCAAAGCAATAAGAATGCGCTGTACATTTCATGTGTGAGATGCCCAGTTCTCTGAAAATCGATGAGTTGGCACTTAGAGGATGAGAAAGCAATAAGCACACGGTCCCAGACTATTGGCAATGCATCAAGTTTTCACGGCCAGTTTAATATTAAGCCAGAAGAGGCTCTGCCTTGTATTCCTGTGCAGACACATTTTATGGGCAATTTCTATTGAAGTATGCATGTTGGTTTGATCCTTTAAAAAATATCTGGCTCACATATACTTTACAACAGTGGTCCTTTAACCTTCCTAAGGCTACAGCCCTTTCATACAGTTCCAGTGGGTCGTGACCCACAGATTGAGAACCGCTGCTCTATAACAATCCCGTTATAAATCTACATTTCTCTCCTTCCAAAAATCTGGTATTCTCAATTTCTTTATTTCCTCTTCTTCAATTATATTAATTTGCATTCTTTCTCAACCTCTCTCTGCAATCACCCACTAAATCTTTTCCTAACAATAATAACAAACTGGCTGTCTGAATAGCAAGGATCACTCCTGCCCCACTATCTTCAATCTTTACAATTCACTCACTTCATTCTCCTAAGTTACAGTCCAGTGAGCCTATCATGCTTTGTTAGCATCCTACATCTGGACTGTCTTCTCTTTCCTCTTTATCTTAACTCAGTCATCAATATCATTGGCTTGCGCACATGCTCAAATTGCTTGCTTATACCTCTTTCCAAATACCTAAATAGATTATTGAATAAAACTGTAACACTGATAAAATATAATTTTTTGTCTACTTCATGCCTGTATCCATGCCCCTGAAAAGGAATCCCCATAGTAATTGTCACATGCTTTTCATTAAATTTATAATTATTATCCCACAATGGGCTCTTTATACTGTAGAAATCATGTAGTCTTGCTCCATTCAATATCCTTCTGCTAATTTCACGCTTGTGCTATTGTTAACCTCCACCAATTCTTCCTCCATCCATATGCTCAGTTGAAGATCATACCTCCAATTCAACCAAAAAAAAAAAAAAAAAAAGAAAAAAGAAAAGAAAAGAAAAGAAATAAAAAACCAGAATAGAAATTTTCTAACCTCCCATGACCACGTTTGCCGCCTTCCCATTAACTGCCTTCTTACTTTGTTTTGTTA